>OX422212.1:560464420-560754420 GCA_949130495.1 Sambucus nigra | reverse complement strand
ATAACCGATCTCTTCAAATCAACACAAAATAAAATCTTTCGTAAGTTAATGATGAACTTCCTATAAGAAATAGATTTAAGAGAATCCATTAATATAGTTCTATTTCTAAGGATGTGAGATATCTTAAAGGTTTTGAAAAAAGTGATTTCCCTCAAAATCTCACAAGGTGTGCTCAGGATATCAAATGAGTTAAAGTATCTTAAGAAAAAATATTTAAAATTATAAGGATAAATTCCCAATTGATTCAATTTATAAGTATTGGATTAATTCCAGACAAAACTATTTGAGTCGTAGGATAGAAGTTTCTGACCTTTCAACCCTATGACATTTGAGTTGAAGACGTAGCGGCCAAGTATAAGAAGATCTCATCATATGCCGTGTTTCATGCCTTGTGTTCATCATCAACAGTCCAAGGATCTATTAGGTATGAATGTTTATACTATATTGAGACTTGGAAATTTATTATTGGGTGTTAGAATTTTTGTCAATTTTTTTTGAATTCATACTATCTTAAGATTTTTTTCTTGGAAACCATTCCGTTGAAAAATCATAACTAATTAAAAAAATCAGAAAAATACGAAACTAGAGGTCACACATTCGTATCGAAAATATTTAGCTTTCCAAGGGTCTGACTTATCGTTTGAATGGTATTTAGGTCATTCGAATGACCCTTCAAACGAGATGCCTTTTTTACTCGTTGAATTCTAGTTCGATATGTCATTTGGATAACTCTAATTTTTCGTTCAAGCGAGATTACAGTTTTCCTCCGAAAATGGGCAATTTTTTTGGCAATGGCCCCATTACTCCCACTATTTTTTTCAACCTCTTGTAGTGCGGGAGGGCATTTTTCCAGATGAATTTTTTCAACTTCTAAAGATAGATACCTTTAAGAAAAGTCCCTTGAGTTTTTGTGAATCTGTAATGGTTTAATCTTCAAAACAAAAACCAAGTTTACACCCAATTCGTTTATATGATCCAAGTTTCAACATGATATTTTTTTGAAATCGTTTTTGGCACCGGTTTTTATTCTCTACATCATAGAGATTATTTCTTGCGGAGAATTCTATGTTCATGGATTTTTCATACGGTGGACTTCGTGTGCGTGACGGTAGCTTTGCCACATCGGTGGATTGCGAGACGTAGGTGGACCCATGTGTTGTCACTAGGCGGAGGTGGAAGGAATAAAGAGCGTCAAGGTTTGCGAGGACGTCGAGTCATTGTGTAAGTATTCTGTCGTGTCCTTTGTAATACCAAACTTAGTGGACTTGTGGCTCGAGCGTTCGAATTTTTTCCCGTTGTGGGTTTTTCTCATACGTCGTGGCATTGTGGTTGTGTTTCATTTTATCTTGCAAATTCATCTAGATGCATGCTTAGTTTTAGCAAGATAAAATTTGGTTTAGCCACTAAAAGTTGTTTAATTAATGCTTAGTTAAATTGGGTAATTTTAGTCTACTTTAATTCAAGTCGGAATTATTGATTAGGTTCCATTCATGTTAATCTTGAATTGAGCATGTTTAATTTGGTTTGTGTATATTTGAACTTGAATTAAAGTTGTGCTTGAGAAGAAGATAATTTATTTTTTGAAAGAAATTAAAATAGCGGAATATTTTGTGAACCATCCCTTTGGAAATTAAAAATTGGTATTTTTCGGGATCCAACGTTTCCTTTCAAGTGGTATCATAGCTTATTAATTTAATTTAAAGGAAATCGTCCTTTAATAAGAATATTTCTTTAAGTATTACGATGAAGTGTGTGTGTGTGTGTGTGTGTGTGTGTGTGTGACAACTTCAAAGAACGTTAACCTTTTTTACCATCCCAATAGGATTAAAATTACATAGTAATAAACATAATAAAAGATACATCCAAAAAATTACAAAATTAAGAAAGGGAACAAAACCTAACTTTCCAAAATAATCCCTCTAGGCCCCAAATAACTTAAAGAAAAATAGAAAAATTGTATTCTTGAATCTCTCTCTCTCTCTCTCTCTCTCTCTCTCTCGTAAACCCTAACCCTAATTAGGGTTTGAATGACCAACCATGACATCTTTAAAACCAAATAACTCATGTATGATAATGCAAAACCTCCTAGTCCAGCCATAGTTTGGTCCACATCCTTCGCATGAGTGGTCCAAAGAACTCTAAAAAACATTATTCAAGCCATAATCCAAGTTTGGTGGAGAACTATTAGTCATATTTTTAAGCTAAGGCATAGATAAAATTATAAAAACATTCAAATGGATGAGGGAAAATTCTCTCTTAGCCGACCATCTATTGCTTTCATTCGAAAAAACCTTGAAGCCTTTACTGAATTGTGAGGAAGACTTTGTTAAGTTATGGATGAGGGGTCAAGGGTTTATTAGGAAGAACCTAGTGAGAACATTCAAATGGACTGCAAATTTTCATGTTGATAAAGAAAGTTCCATAGTTCCTATTTGGATATTTCAGCCTTGACAATTTATTTTTACAAAAAGAATCTTTGTATTCTATTACTCAAGTTGTGGGGAAACTGCTTAAGTTGGATGCATTAATAGTGACTTTAAATAGACCAAGTGTTGCTAGAGTTTGTGTAGAGTTGGGTTTTATTGAAGAATAGACCTAAAACGGTATGGATAGTAGTGATAATGAGTATTGGAAAGAAATAACTTATCATAATATCCCTAAATATTGTGGAAAATGTTTTAAACTTGGGAATAATGACGGAAGGTGAAAATAGGTAAGGCCATTGTCAAAGAAGGTAAAAAAATAAAGGAAGTAAGGAGTCTTATTAAAAGGAATGTGTCTAAAGCTTCTACAAAAAATGACAAAGTTTATAAATAAGGGGAGGAGATAAGTGAAAGCGAAGAAGAAATAAGCATGAAAGTTCGGGAGATATGTAATCTAGATCTAGGTCTGTGTCATGAATAAGTAAAAAAATAAACAAAAAGGAAGGGAGGAGTATAACTACCATTGGGGGAGTGACTCCTAAATATATTCACAAGCATGTAGATAAAATTAAAACATTCAACATAAATAAAGAGGAAAATGGTTATAGAGAACAAAAACTTATGTCCAAGGGAAACATAACTACCAAAGAAGGAAACCATACACTTTCATGATAAATTGTCATTGTCAGACTCAGATGATTATAGAGGAGTGAATATTCAATTTTTAGAAGAATTGCAGATATTCTCTAAGAGTTTGAATAAAAAATTAGAGAATATAAAGAAGAATAAGGAGGAAGTCATGATGAGAATACGGTGTGATACTGATTACTTATTGGGTTCACAAATTTCTAGTTTTTAAACGTATTTAATTAGAGTCAATATTTGATCCAAATTAATTAAACCCTAAAACATGCATCTAGGTGAATAAATTAATCATGCCATCATAAAACAATCACAAATTGCGGACACACTAGTTTCAGGAAAAATATCCTGAAAGGACAAACCTTTATTTCACTATGAACTATAAATTGCAACTTACAAAGTACACAATGAAATTCGTAATGAATTTAACGCAGCAAACTCACATAGGCCGCAACCTCAAAATCAATAATGGACTCCCGCAAGAATCACAACTTTGTCTCCTGCAAGGAACACTCTCGAGTCTTCGTAAGTGATCATAATCGTCAGCCAGTAACTCCCTCAAGAGATACCAGATCAACAGTAGAGATTTCGTCTCTATAAGAGAAACTTCAACAAGGTTGAATCTTGGGCTAAAACATGATTCACTAAAGTATTTGGGATGATTTGTGAATAAAAAACAAAGGTTTTGTAACCTAAAAGTGAAGAATAAAAATTCTGCAGATTACAGTTTCATTTTTGACACATTCTGTAATCTCCTAATGAAAAAGGTTTATGAAACAACTATTTATAAAAAACTTGAGTCAGCGGGGTCGCTCGAACGAGATCTCCAGGCCATTCGAATGATAGCTGATGTCGTTCGATCCCTGGATCGCGCGACCTACCTAACAATGTATTAAAAACAAAAGAGTGTGGTGTCGTTAGATGCACTATTTCAAAGCGACATTCTAGCAAACTTACAATGGACATCTAATGTCGTTAAAATGGGTTGTTTGAATAACGTTTCCCTATTATTTGAACGACTGTAGAGTAAAAAATATTATTATAAAACTCAGCCTACAGGTCTTTAAAATATTATTTTTACTCAATAAAATGCCTCTGGTTGATAAAAACATTTTAGAAAAAATATCCCAACACTTAAATGAAACATTAATGAACTTTACACACAACATTATCAAAATCAATCTTGTGGAGGCTTGTCGTTGAAGAAGCTTGTTGTTGAAGAAGCTTGATATTCGGATTTATCAACTTGAATAAATGATCGTGAACTTTTTTTCAACGGGTGTAATGGTATACGACATACACAATGTAAAACGGACTATGTAAAATATGTCCTTACAAATATCCCCCTATGTCTATGACTGTACAAACTAACAACAATCTGAATTATCAAATCAAATATCCTATACAAATATAATACCCTCCCATTAACCCAAAAGTGGAAAGATATACAAATGTAAGTCTTCAAAAATCTCCAGTTTTCACATCTTCAAATCTCCTGAGTTTATTTGTCATCATTAGGGTGTGCAACATAATGATCCTCAAAACTTGCATCTACACACATGAGTCAATAAACAAATACCTTTTTGACGTATACAGTTTGAAATGAGATAAACATAAAGACAAGCACATTAAATAAATCTCAAATCTCCCATGTAATGTAAAAGTCTCACTCACCCATAATTCCATAATTCATTCTCCCCATTTTTATGTGTCCGAAATAAACAAGGAAAAGAATAAACCAAAATAAATACGGAGTATTACGACAAGCAAATCATCACGAATATTATGCAAGGATAAACTCAAAATCATTCACAATCTCTTTTTAATTTTTCAAAATTTTTCAACAAATCAAATTTACAAAAATATAACACACCATACTAAGATAACCAAATGGTGGAAATGGAATGAATGGGTGTGAACAAATTCGATAGGAAGATATATTCAATCAAATATAGCATATGTGCATGATGGATATGGATACTCCTAACGAATGAACTCAAAATAGTCCTTAGGGGTAAAAGTATTGAATTTAAATGACATCGACTCAATCTAATCAACACATCAAAGCCTAAAATGATTTTCACACCAATAACGTCTAAAAATATGTAATGCTTTTTCAAGACTTTGTCCGGACGTGAAAATTCGTTGTTTAATTTCCATCCGAACACCCTTATAAATAATAAATCCTTTATTTTTCTTTTGAGATGATTTAAAACCTAATGGCCCCTTGTTGGCATATATATCTTTTTATTGCCTTAAATTTTTTCGGGCTTTTTTCAAACTCTTTGGACCTTGGATACTTTTTACAATGTTGCACTTTTTAGGTTCGATTTAAATGGTGGATTAATCACAAAGGATATATGTTCCTTTTGTAGCCCTTCCCCGTGTTCACTCATCATGTTTTTTTAAAATAAATAAATTCTTTACCGGCAACGGTTCTTACATGCACTACTTTCATTATCAAGTTTTATCGCATTTGGTTCATTTTAAAGACAGGATTGAGATGAAAATACTTCGGACAATATGTGATAGACAAGTATAATAATCAAATAAATCCATGCACGTGTGCAATAAAGGAAATAGGTAGTAACAACTAATCACATCTCAATGACTCCAAACATTGTAAAGCACAAAATGAAATGATGACACATATCAAAACACTATCAAATAGTCACATGGATATGGAATGAAATTGTGACTTGATCATCCTAAATGTCCATTTATAAATGGTGTAAAACTAAATACAAAAATCTTTTGGACTTTTTTAATTTTTTCTCAAAAAAATAGAAAATCTCTTTATATTTTTCTAAAAAATTTCGAAAACGAAAATCTTTTTGGTTTTTCGAAAAATATGTCAATGGAAAAGATAAATACAAAAGTGTTACATACTAGTAATAGGCATAAATATCATCATGAAAATAATCTTATGCTAGCAAAAAAGTCTAAAGCTCAATCGTTAGGTGCAAAGGAGTCTTTCAAAGGTGGTGACATCCTATGAAAAAATCCATCAAATCATGTGAAGTTTTGACTAAAAGCTTAACTTGCTCTTGAATATGTGCAAACTCTCTCATATAATCACCCTGAGCATCGAAAGTATCATGTGTGGGTGCGTGTGTGAGAACACGTGTCATTGAAAAATATGGCAAAACTCTATGTGACACACTACACAACTTAAAACAAAATTCGTTAAGGTGCCCTCTCTCCTTACAATGGGTGCAAACATACATGGGCCTAGGAATACCTTTTGTAAAATTTCTAGGCTGCACTCTCCGATCGGATAACGGACGCCTAGGTGGGTTGGGTTGAGAGACATATGGATCTATCACAAACTCACTAGAAACACTCAAATCATCATCGGGGCTCTCACGTGCACAAGTATCCTCATCGTAGTAGGACAAACTGAGTGTGCTCACATTACGTGCCATAAAGGTTACAAACTTATCATGTGATGACTCATCCTCAGAATCATTGACCTCTTCCTTACTATCGCTAAGAGTGGCTGGCATGGAAATCTTCTTACCCTTTCTCTTTAGCCTAGTGGGACAATCAAACTCCCTTGTGACACTTGACCTTTCACTTAAAACGTCTCTCCTCTTAATCTTTCCCTTTCTCACCGCCCTCATTGGACTCTTCTTTCTTTTTATTTTTGTCAAAAAACTTTTTATTGGAAGAATTTTCTTTTGAAAATTTGAGAAACTTTTTGAAAAAATTCGCAAACAAGGCCATGTCATCAAAAGTAAACTCTCCCTCAGAATCAGAGTCACAAACCCTCTCTTTATTTCTCTTCTCTTTCTTCCTAGACACTTCCTCACTTTTCCTAGATTTTTCCTTAAGTGCAATCCATTTATCCTTAGGCTTAACGGTTATGGGAAACATGTCGATCTCATAAGTTTGAATGTCTCCTACGAGTTCTTTTAACCTAAGTGTATTTAATATCCCCAATGAATTTAAAACAGTGACCCTAGGAATAAAACGGGATGTAAGTGACCTCAAAATCTTTTTAACAACTCTCGTCTCTTAAATTTTTTCACCCAAATTAAAACTCGTGTTGACTATGTCCGACAACCTAGCATAAAATTCTCCAAAATATTCAGACTCTAACATGGTGATTGTCTCAAATTGGGTGGCCAAAATTTTCAACTTAGATGCCTTAACAACGTCGGTACCCCCATGTGAATATTTGAGGATATCCCATGCCTCCTTACACTAGGTGCACATCATAATATGGCAGAACTCGTCAGGTGTGACAGCTCCAGAAATTGCGCTAAGGCCACGGGAGTTAAAATTGCTTAAATTAAAATCATCTTTAGTCCAGCCCGACACAGGTTGGGAACAGTGACATTATCGACGGTAACAGTGGGAGAAGTCCACCCTCTTTCACACACTATCCAGACAACTTCATCAATTGCTTTTAAACCAGATTTCATGCAGCCTTTTCAGTAGGCATAATTCATCCCATCAAAGACTGCCAACCGATTATATAAGCTATCCATCGAAAAAATTATGATTTTTCAAAATTAGATTTTTTTTAAAAAATGAATCGATATCACAAAAATTTCGCAAAAAAACAATCACTCAGTAAATTAGAGTAACCTGATCTGATACCAATTTGAGAATGTGGCATGATGCTGATTAATTGTGGATTCGCAAATTTCCAATTTTTAAACTTATGTAATTAGATTCAATCTTTTATCCAAATTAATTAAAGCCTAAAACATGCGTCTAGGTGAATAATTTAATCATGCCATCATAAAACAATCAAAAATTATTGGACACACTAATTTTAGGAAAAATCCCTTGAAAGTGCAAAACCTTTATTTCACTATGAACAATAAATCGCAACTTACAAAGTACACAATGAAATCCGTAATGAATTTACCGCAACAAACTCATATAGGCTTCAACCTCAAAATCAACAATGGAATCCCCCAAGAACCCATAAGAACCACAATTCTATCTCCAGCAAGGAACATTCTCGAGTCTTCCTAAGTAATCACAATCGTTAGCCAGCAACTCCCTCAAGAGATACCAAATCAACAGTAGAGATTTCGTCACTACAAGAGAAACTTCAACGAGGTTGAATCTTAGGCTAAAAAATGATTCACTAAAGTATTTGGGATGATTTGAGAATAAAAAAACAAAGGTTTTGTAACCTAAAAGTGAAGACTAAAAATTCTGCAGATTGTAGTTTCATTTTTGTCAAATTCTATAGTCTCCCAATGAAAAGGGTTTACGAAACAACCATTTATAAAAAAAACTTGAATCGGTGGGGTCACTCAAATGATATCTCCAGGTCGTTTGAGCAATAACTGATATTATTCGATCCCTGGATCACGCGAAATATCTAACGACGCATTAAAAAAATAAAGCAGTCTGGTATCATTATATGCATTGCTTCAAGTGACGTTCTAGCGACTTTACATACGACATCTAATGTCATTAAATGGTTTATTTGGATGACTTGTCCCTATCGTTTGAACAATAGAGGCTTATCGTTTGAATGACTGCAGTGTCAAAAAATATTTTTTCAAAACTTCACTTGCAGGTCTTGAAAAATTATTTTAACTCAATAAAATGCCTTTGGTTGATAAAAACATTTTAGAAAAAATATCCCAACACTTAAATGAAACATTAATGAACTTTAAACCCAACCTTACCAAAATCAATATTGTGGAGGCTTGTTGTTGAAGAATTTTGACATTCGAATTCGTCGACTTGGGTAAATGATCATGAACTTTTTTCATGGGTGTAACGGTATACGACATATGCAATATAGAACGGACTATGTAAAATAGATCCTTTCACATGAAGAATAAAAAAATAAAAATTCAAAGGAAATAGCTAGTGGCACCACCTAATGGAATTCCTAAGGGGGTAAAAGTCGAAGTTCCAATGTTTAACAAAGTTACAAGATTAAGGGTGAAGAAACACAATAGCTTAAGATCTACTATATATCCATTATTATTACAATCATTTATATATCTAGGGGAAAGGGTAACAAATATAACAAAAGACGATTGGAAAAATTATGCAAGTTTCATAAGTTACCATTTATTGCCTTGTTAGAGCCAATGATTGACAAAGAGAAGATTAAAGGCATATAAAAGGTGTTACAATTTGAAGGTTATAGAGACAATTGAAACTATAAGGTGTGGTGGTTCTGGAGATTTGGAATGGATTTTAATCTTATCAAAAATGGTGCACGCTATCCTTATCAAATGGGATCATCCCAAGCTTCCTAGATATATATGTGTGAATATTATGTATTATAAATGTAACAGGAATGAAAGAATAATTTTATGGAGTGATATTCATAAAAAATCTTTACATGATTCTTCAAATCCTTTATTAGTTATTGGTGACTTCAATATTATAGCACATAATTCTAAAAAGATATGTGGTAATGTAGTGGATCAAATGGTAGTTCAGGAGTTTAACAACCGCATCATTAATATTGGTTTACTAGATCTTATATATGTTGGAACCAAGTTTATATGGTTTGATAATAGGGATGATGACAACATTTGGGACAAGTTTGATACATGTCTAATTACAAAGTATGGATGGAAAATTTTTCGAAAACATCTATTAAAATTTCAAAAAAAAATTATTCATATCATTCCCCCCATTTGGCCTCTAGAAAAACTGAAAGTGATCAAGGTATTAAAGTTTTTAAGTTTCAGAATATGTGGTGTAAGCATAGGGATTTTTTTTTAATGTTGTTCAAAAATTTTGGGAAGAGGCTACAGAGGGTAATTGAATGTCTATATTCTCATACAAGCTTAAGAGCTAAAGAATGTTTGTAAGGTGTGAAATAGAGAGACTTTCAAAGATATATTTTAAGAGGTGGCCAGATTAGAGGATGATTTATTAAAAAATGAAGTGGAATACTCTGAAGACCCTAATCGTCAGAAGAGAGAGAAAATGTTTGCAATAAAGGGTAAATTAATTGGGCTCTTTCTTGTGAGGAACAATACTGGAGTGGATTAAAGTGAAAGTCTAATTTTCTAGTAAGGGATCGAAATATTTTAGCACGGTGATGAAATTTAACGTGAACTGTTGGCACCAATTTTAGTCTTAGGCTATCAATCGCGAGGTAAGGAATTTCCAATTTCATCTTGATTAACCTACTTTACTAAGTTATCATGCAAGATATAAATTAATAAGCACAAGCGTACAAAGACCACGATGTACGAGGAAAACCCAAATGGGAAAAATATCGGATTGCTAAGCCTAGATCATATTCACTATTAATAAGGTTTTACAAAAGACTGAAAATACTTACAACCAATCCACTCCTCAAGCCAATACTGATGCAGTATTCATTCCTTTGTTTATAGAAATCGCGTTGTCCAACGGCAGCAAAACAACAAGTCCACACCTTGGAATCCACGTATAACCTTGAATATTAGGCAACCAGTGGTGTCCACCACACAAATGATGTATAGAATGAAGTTCCGAGGTTTTGATATTGGAAAAATGATCTCAATGATTAAAAGGAATTTGGAGATTAGGAGTATTTATGTTTAATGGCGTTAGAGGCTTAGAAAAATTATTGTGTAAAAACGTGAGTTGCAAGTCTGAGAAAACCCTCATGAATAAAGATAAAAATGATGACTAAGTCAAAAAAATATTTTCTTAAAATTCGCAAAACTCGTTAGAAGTAAAATATAGAGGTCATTCGAATGACCATACACATCTCGTTCAAATGGGATCAATTTTGACCGAACGACTATAGGAAACTCGTTTGAACAAGCTTCAAATGAGTTTCTTATTATAGATAAAAAATTCTCATTTGAAGTTCGTTTGAATCTCATTTGAATGAGATATGTAAATTCGCTTGAACTACCATTTGAACAAAATCACAACCTCGTTCGATCAACTTCCAAATTGTCATTTGAATGATTGTTCCAATAACAATTTTTTTTAGATATGTTTTGAAAAAAGAATGACCTCAGAGTAAAATTCCAAATATACTAATGAATATTTTGAATCATAAAAGTCATATACATTTATTCTCCTGATGCGTGCAACATGTTCAATAATGTAGAATCGTAATTTGAAAATTATAGCCTCGTGCTTGTCTTGATTCATAGGCTTCAGTAAATCGATACATGACAAACTAAACCTAGGTGTTTTAATCAACGAAATAAGTCAATTACATACAAATGACTCAGTTGAAAATTTTCCCTTAAAAATATCCCCCTTTGGCTATTCCGATATAGAACACTAGGCAAATGAAAATTGCTAAGCAAACCCATCAAACCACCTATGTCTAAACCCAAAAAATGGACACGGACGACCTAACAACTAATTAGACTACTAACTATTGTATATCTTTGTGATACTTTCATGAAGTCCAAATTTCCTATAAACATGAAACAATAAATACCTATGACGTACGGGAGAATATAAATAAGATGTATGTAAGTACAAAATCCCCTTGCGAATCAAATTTTTCTCCTTTTTTTATCTGAGAAAGACAACGGGATAGAAATAACATCCTGCAGAAAGAGTAGCTTGCTTGGGTAGAGGAAATAGAGAAAGAAAGACCATATCACATAGAGATCAGACAATAAGCCTTATGTGAAAAATAGGCATCTATTGAACATGACCAGAAATAGAAAATATTTGTAAATAGTAAGAGAAGATACTAAACATGGCTATATGAAATCAAGCACCAGAACTACACAGAATCATATAATAAGAGACATGTAGGAGAAAAACTAAGATAAATCATAGCCAAAACCTATACAAGAGCGATACAGATAAATAAGATATCACAATATACATGTGAGATAAATAACAATAATATAATGGAAATATCTCATCTCTCACAAAATACAAAAACTGGTTAGAAGTAAAAAAAAGTCTCTCAAATAACTAGAAAAGATTGATTTGATGCTGGTGGTGGTGCATCTCGATCTGTGGCATAATCCAAGTGGGGCATCTCTGAAGAACCCATGCCCTCTCCAATGCATATCCTTCAAATAATACAAAAATATGGACTCCGACTAGCCTCTCGCTCCTCCTATCTCTCCTAAGAACGGGAATGGGATAAAAGCTTGGTCTGTACATGCGAGAATCTATTAACTCCTACGGATGTTAGCATCGCTCTTCGTTCTGTTGTGTAGTTAAGTAATCTACTTAAGAAGAGATCTGATGGACTAAATCAGCAAACTCTAGAGGTATAGAATAAAAAGAAAAATAAGGTGGTATGAAACTCGTCACATCGAAAGAATTACCAGAAGACGATGATGCATAAGGGGCAAGGGAGAATAATGGCAGTAGCAAGTGTGAGCAGACGGTAGACGATCCTCAGAATGCCAAAGAGAGTTCTTTTTAATATATGGCAGAGAATACATTTCCTCCTCATTATCTAGGAGGGGAACCTGAGCAGAAAGATAAAAATTAGTAACAAGAATCCTGTAAGTCAGAGCAGAGAAAATCAGTTTCTTCCCATAATTTTGCACATTGTTCATGATTGTGAGAATAATTGAGGTAATATCAATGGCGAGACTGGTACTAATGGCATGCATGAAACGTGCATGCAAATTAGAAATCTAGTTGTGATTTCCACGAGGAAGGAAGCATGATCAAGCGATCCAAGTAAGGATATACAAATTAGCATGAAGATCGGAGTGATAAAGTGTGACAGTGAGGGATGTTTATGCTAAAAATAAGAGGAAGCATTATGGAGATAGATGAGTGTGCCTCCTCAGGCTAAGGATAAATAGCATCGACTGCTCGATGAATGCCTAGTAAGGAGGTAATAGAGCCAGTGGTAACAAAAATATCAACTCCATGAACGGAGGACCGCATGGCATCGTGGTGTCCCCTCTTATGATGAAAAAAATCATGAACGAGATCAGGGAGGATCACGTCATACGTGGATAACAAGGGACCCCAACCACGATCCGCGAACCACTACAGAAGGGCAATTTAGGAAAAATCAAGAAGTGAGACTACATGCTCATGTACGATTTCCCATACATGAAAATCGAGAGCATAGTACCTCTTGTAGTACGAACGACTCACCAATTGGAGAGTATTGGTGGGAGAGAAAATGATGTATCCTTTCCATTGGTGGGAGCACCCTCCGTAGGAGATTCATCACGAGAAGTGCGATATTTATGAGCACCCACCATTATACCCGAAGAAGACAGAGAAACCTGAAAAATACACTCTACAAACCTATCTCCATCAAATCTAACTGACCCCCATAGCACCGATAATAACAAACAAAACAGATAGAGTTAGCTAAATAAGTGATACAACGAATACATACTATAGAATATTTTTTTTAAGGCTATAAAAAATGACATATGTGAACTACCCACATTTCAGCAATTTGAAAAAAAAAATATAAATTGCCTGAACATGAGGGGCTAAACAAAAAAAATGTTTTTGAAAATTTTGATTTTAAATCAATGCCCCCAAAATAATGTATTTGAGGATATATATATATATATATATATATATATATATATATATATATATATACATGCCATGAACACATATACATGAATATACAATGGAGGTAATCACCATAAATAATGTAGCTATAACCACACATCTGTATATGGAAGTAAAATATACAGAGAGTACACATATTTACCCAAATACAACAAAAAAATTAAAACAAATGGAGATAGAAAACATTACCCTAAAAAGATGAAGGATCCCTAGATAAGAACTACAAATCCCTCGTGAGAAAGCACCCAACACGATAATGGAGGTGTGGAGAGAGAGAGTGAGGAAATGGGATTGGCTATTGGAGGGAAAATGGTGAGATGGGGTGATATCCATGGAAACATAATGGAATGTTCTATGTCGACATAGGGTTGAAGATTGGGGAAAATGAGGAAACGATGAGGACATGTTGAACTAAAATACCAAGGCATTTTTTTAAATTTGTTCGAACGAGAATCAAAGGGTTGTTCGAACTGTAACACTCCGTATTTTTTAATAATTATGAATTTAATTAATTATGGTATTTTTAATTACACGTGTTCAGTAATTTAATTAAAATGAAATATTGCGTATTTAATAGATATTAATTTGTGGGAATAATATTTATGTGTTTAATTTACTAAGTGTGTTTATACTAAATAAAATACGGTGAATTCTAGTATGTCGTAGTGAGTGAGACGACGGGATTTTTTATGGTACCTCAATCGGGGCTTGTGAGTAGAGTATTTTGAGGTTGAGACATAACATTTATTAAGAGTGACTCGGATGATGATTTCAAGTTCACGGTTGCTTTCGAATAGGTCAAAATAGTAAAAAATAAGTACCCGGGGGTAGTAATTAGGTTCGGAGGATTTTTAGACTAGATGTGTCTCACACTGGGGTGTTTAGGTCATTTGGGCTTGGTCCATTAGATTAATTTAGGGATTCATATTATTTAATCTAGGGTTAAAGTTTAAAGGCATCCTAAACACAATTCTAAACCCTAACCAAGTGAAGGAAGAAGGGAAAGTGAAGAAGGAAGAAGAAAAGGAGAGTTGAAGAGCCAATTCGAGGAGCAATTTATCTTCTCCAATGGAATTTCAAACCTTACGAAATGTATAAGGCAGGTGGTTACCTTGATGTGACTTTTATATGTGGAATTCGTGTTTATATGAGAGTGGGTGTAGAAACTATTTTTGGGAAGGGTTTTCTCATACAAAAAGGGGATTTGGGGGTTGAATCTATTTCCTATGATATTTAATTGATTTACAAAATGAATTTAGATGACTTACAACTGCTGGGTAAGTTAACTTTGATGAGATGCAGAGAGTGATTAAATCTAAAATCAAATTTGTGGATTTAACTTAGGGTTTTGCCTGAGAGATATGAAAAATAAACCAATTGATTGATTGAATCATTAATGTTAGTTCACTCTTTGACGTTAGGATGATTTAAAAGTGTTAAAATCATCATATTTTGTCCCATTATGTTTTATGTATTTTAATGGAGGCTGGGTAAGGTTTGGAAGAGGTTTGGATCATTTTTGGGGAAACACCGAAATCAAAATTGCCTCGTTTTGACTCTCAAAGTGATCTGGTTGGCCCCCTGGCCGAACCGATTCGGTTTACCTGCTTGTACAAAATATAGCATTGTAGATCCTTTCATTACGATCACGTGCCAACCTCGTATTTTTCTGATTTTTTTAATTAGTTATGAATTTTCTTCACAAGGGTCTCCCAGATTGATATCTTTAGTAAGAAATTAAATCAGGGTATTGTGACACCCCCACTAATTAAATACCGGGTAGGTACTCCTTTATTAAATTAATACAAAATGCCAAGTTGGATCAGTTCGTAGCATCACTGTCGAAAACGTTTTTACAAATACTAGCCACCTAATATTTAAAAAGGGAGTTGCCAATTTTAATTAAATCCGATTAACATACAATAAGTAAAGTATGAAATGCTAACATAACCACCACAACATAGTCACAATAGAATAACCATCAAATAATAATGAGTCTGGAGGGATACTCCTCACAACAATTCGAATACTGAGATAAAAAATTACCAAGTCTACATCACCAATTTAATTACAACCCAAAGTCTGAAATAAATGATAAGTAAAATGTCTCTAAAAGAAATGGGACGACATGCCCAACCAATGAGAAAATATGATAATGGAGTCAAGCTAAAAAATCGAGGCATCTACTGTCAAGGTCCTGTAACTTCCACAGCAGCTACAGCACGTCACCTGAATAGAACTCCTATGCATGGTGTCCTTGTGGCTGGGCACCTAAAAGGTTTTTACAAAAAATAGATTTGAAAGAAAATGGATCAGAGCCCGATTGTGAAAATAATTTAAAATTTTACAAGTGTTTAATATCATTAAACAGTGAATATAAAGTACATGATAGTGTGTACACTCACATGAGTTCCTCACCTCTCAACTAATTGTGCACTCCTATCGTTCCCTTACCCATTCTAGTCATTACCATAACTAACTAGTCCGATACCCAAAATCTACATTACTATACGATATCCAATTCAATTCCCAACAACTTTTGTTTAACAGAGTGTTATAACTTGTTACACAATCTCCCATGTTAGTACTACTAATTACTAGAGATCTTCCATTTCACTTTACAAACTGTTGCTATTATTAATACTCACATTTATTCATGACAATTCATTTCAATTAATCGTATATTATACTCATCATAAATATACAATACTAGCACCCCGAGGCTAAGCTGCGGTGCTCACATACTCTGCTATCAAATCCCGGTACATCACGTACATGAGGACCACGTATTCCGAATCTCTCAGGAAACGTTTCATTGACAACAATCACAAACAATGGAGGCGAACATAGTTCACATCACATGGGTCACGCACATACCTACGCTCTCATGATCAGCAGACTTATTAACTTCTCAATAAGTCCTTCTCTGACCTATGTCCTCGAGGTACCAATCTAGATCCCCTCCCCGTAGGCACACAAAGATTAGATGGCCCTAAACGAATGCCAACCTCCCATGATAGCAAGTACGGTAGGTATGTTATACACAGATAACTACATATACTAAGCATTCGCACATCTTAGATATCATAATATTTCATTAGTGGTATACATCTCGTTCTTATACCAACATTTAGTGTTTTACAACTCACAAGTCCTCGGTTTATATGTAATTAAGTTATTAACTATTCTCACGTCGTAATTAGGTACTCGCTTCCCAATCCACAATTGTCATCCGGTTTACTACACGATTCTAAGCTTCACTCTTCCATGTACCCCAATCTCTCAAGTATACCCACTAGTTAATAAGGGAAGGTTATTCTACCATTTAAATAAGTCTACGGGATACTAGAAATAAATTTAGGCCAAAAAGTTCATTCTGTCAAATCGTTACAAGTCTCGTTCGAACGAGGTCATTCGAACGCGTTTCCTTCGAACGAATGGCTTCGAACGAAATGCCAACTCGTTAGAATTCATACTGTCATCTCGTTAGAAGTTCGTTCGAACGACCTGGGCAGGTCTTCTAACGAGATGGCAGTTTCTGCCCAGAAATTCCCAAGTCCGTTTTTATCAATTCTTCTCTTCTCTAGATCCACCATAAGTCCATCCAATTTATGTTTTAACGTATATAAACCATTTCTAATCACCCTATATCATATTTTAACATATTGTAGGGGTCAAATCTTACAAATCATCATGAAATTAATGTAAATCTCCAAATATTCCCCAAACCCTATGAACATGAACCCATAATTTTTATTATGCCCAATTACTCATCAAAAATCTATTTTTAAATCATCATATACAACTCTTCGAATATTAAATCAGTCCATTATCATTCTACATGCAAATCCTAACCCAAATTCAAAGTTTCTCCAACAATTTCATTGGCTTTCTTCAAAACTTTCAAGATAAGAGAAATTCCTATACTAAATATGGAAGAAATATTCAATGCGTTAAAAATATCAAATCACTTGCCTTAGATTTTTCTTCAGGATTGATGTTGGTGAATGAATGTTGATTCTCTCCTTTCTCTACGGATTTTCTCCCAAGGTTGAATATGGTGGTTGGAGGTTTCTTTTTGGAACTCTTCAAACTCTCCTATAACTCCCGTAGCCGTCTAACTCATCTAATGCTGATAATGGGCTTAGTGGGTTCCTAAATAATATATAATTAACTCCTAAAATTCGTGGGTTTTAATTCCTATATATTTAAAATTACCAAAATACCCTTTTAAGTTGCCGGTATGGCCCAAAAATGCCCCGGGACCCAAACCAAACCCCGGCTAGTGTTTTATGACTATTTCGCCCCTTCCGGACACGTTGGCGCACTCAAAATAACCATTCGGTTGATAAAAATAAAATTCATTTTTTTAATTCAAATAATTTCATACCTGACGCGACTGACGCGCGCGTCCCAACTAAATTTCTCAAATTGTCGTATTTCACTATCGCGATAATTTTAATATTTTCAATATTCATATATTACCATATGTACGTATCAAAATCAAATACCAACTCATATCTCGTTAGTATTTATATTCGGATTAATTTCCAATTAATTCTCATTTAATTTAATTAATCCCATGATTAAAAATCAATAAATATACGGGGTATTACATACTTCCCCCCTAATAACAGAATTTCGTCCTGAAATTCGGAACTAGAGAGTACCTGGTAAAAATAACTCTGGATAACGTTCGCGCATCTCCTCCTCGCGCTCCCATGTGGACTCCTCGGCATTATGATGCTGCCACTAACGATACTATCTTCGATCTCAGTTTCCGCTCGCTGTGGTCCAGAATAGTAATCGGCCCCTCCTCGTAGGAACTATCGGGCTGAAGATCGATGTCCTCCAAAGCAATGTGAGTATGGGAAAAATAATCCATAAGATATTTCCTTAGCGAGGAAATATGGAACACATCATGAATCCTATGCAAGTGCTCCGGTAACCTCAGTCTATACGCAACTGGCCTAATCCGCTCGATGATAGGGAATGGCCCCATGTATCTTGGTTCCAGTTTCCCCTTCTTTCCAAAATGCATAATCCCCTTCATAGGAGATACTCTGAGTAAAACCTGTTCCCCCACTTTGAATTCTATGAAGAACCTCTTGGAATCGGCATAGCTCTTCTGCTGGTCCTGAGTTACCCGAATGCGACTCCGTATCATCTCTATCCTTGCCGAAGTATCCTGAATCACTTCCGGCCCAAGGAGTTTGTTGTCCTCTACTTCTAACCAACATGCTGGGGAACGACAAGGTCTACCATACAACGCCTAAAATGGAGCCATACCAATGGTGAACTGATAGGAGTTGTTATAAGCAAACTCCACTAGTGGAAGGTACTGCTCCCATCCACCCCTAAAGTCTATGATGCACATACGCAACATGTCCTCCAACATCTTATTTGTTCACTCGGTCTGCCCATCGGTCTGCGGGTGATAAGCCGTACTCAACCACAATTTAGTGCCCATGGCCTGTTGGAAACTCTCCCAAAACTGTGAAACAAATATCTTATCTCGGTCAGACACGATATTTAAAGGCACACCGTGAAGTCTCACTATTTCCGAAATGAAAATCCGGGCATACTGTCCCGTAGTGTAGTCTGTCCTTACGGGTAGAAAATGAGCAACTTTGGTCAACCGATCCACAATTACCCTAATGGAATCGTGACCTCTCTATGAGGTAGGTAACCCCGTGATAAAGTCGATGGATATGCTCTCCCATATCCACGTCGGAACCTCTAATGGCTGTAGAAGTCCTGCCGGTCTCTGATGATCAACCTTTACCACCTAACAAGTGGCGCATTTAGACATAAACACGAAAATATACCTCTTCATCCCGCTCCACCAATACTGTCATCTCATGTCTTGGTATATTTTATCCCCACCAGGGTGTACTGCGAACCGTGAGTCGTGTGACTCTTCCATCACCTCATGTCGCAAGTCTTCCCCTTCTGGAACGACTAGTCTCCCATTGAAGCGTAATCCCATATCTGAGCTAACGGTATAGGACTCGGCTCCCTCTGTTAGTAATCGAACTATGTGCTCCTGACAGAACGAGTCATTTGCCTGGGCCTTTACCACTCTCGTAACAATCTGCGGTGTAACAGTCATCACAGACATGAACGATCGGGCTACTGCATCCTGGTGTCCCAACTCCTTCCACTTAGCTTTCCACACCTCGGCCACCTCATTTACTGGCCTACGGCTCAACGCGTCTGCTACCACGTTAGCCTTCCCCGGGTGATATTGAATATCAAACTGATAATCCTGCACAAACTCAAGCCACCGTCTTTGACACATATTTAACTTCTTATGCGTAAACAGGTACGGTAGAGACTTGTGGTCCGTGAACAACCGAAACTTCTCCCCCATAAGATAATGTCTCCATATCCGAAGGGAAAATACAACTGCCTCTAACTTCAAGTCATGCGTGGGGTAATTCTTCTCATGAGGCTTAAGCTTATGGGAAGCATATGTTATGGCCTAACTCTCCTGTTGCAATACACCTCCAAGTCCTTGTAAGGACACATCGGTGTAGACTAGATACTCAACTCCCGGTCTCGGCAATGCTAACACAGGTGCTGAGGTAAACTTGTCCTTCAACTCATCGAATGCCAACTGACAGGCATCGCTCCAGATGAATGGCACACCCTTACGAGTCAGATGTGTCAAAGGACCCGCTATCTTTGAGAAACCCCGAATAAACCTCCTGTAGTATCCTGCTAGGCCCAAGAAACTACGGATTTCAGTCAGTGTCATGGGCTGTCCCCACTCCCTCACCGCGGATACCTTCCCCAGATCAACAGATATCCCCCGATCTGAAATGATATACCCCAAAAACTAAACCTCCTTCAGCCAAAACCCACACTTCTCATACTTTGCATAAAGCTCGTTCTGACGTAGCGTCTGCAAAATCTGCCTCAAATGCTCGACGTGCTCCTCTTCTGTCTGGGAGTAAACCAGAATGTCATCAATGAAGACAATGACGAACTGGTCTAGGAATTCTCTGAACACCCTATTCATCAAGTCCATAAACACGGCTGGAGCGCTAGTCAAGCCAAAAGGCATAACCCGAAACTCGTAGGAACCATATCTCGTTAAGAAAACAATCTTCGAGACGTCCTGTTCCCTGATACGCAACTGATGGTATCCCGATCGTAAATCAATCTTTGAGAAGAAGGAAGCTCCTCTCAACTGGTCAAATAAGTCATCGATTCTGGGCAACGGATACTTATTTCGTATCGTGACTTTATTCAACTCTCGGTAATCTACACATAACCTCAACGATTCATCCCTCTTCTTTACGAACAACATAGGGGTACCTCACGACGAAGTACTCCTCCGGATAAACCCCTGACCCAACAACTACTCAATCTGATCTCGTAGCTCCCTCATCTCTGCTGGAGCCATACGGTAAGGTGCGCGGGCAATAGGCCGAGTGCCCAGCATCAAATCGATCACAAAATCTATCTCTCTACTCGGAGGTAGTCCAGGTATATCCTGAAATACATCAGCAAATTCACTAACAACGGGTATCAAATCGAGTGGTATCGCCACTTCCTTATAGGTCTCCTCCTCTATATAGTACAAATGAGTGGACGATCCTCCCTCGGGGCGAGGCATCGCCACTAAAAACATCTCCTGCCCGGGAATGGCAAAGATAATACTCCTACTAAAACAGTCAATCATAGCTCGGTACACAACTAGCCAATCCATACCAACAATGGCATCATACTCAATCATCTCTAACACTAACATATCCGCGGGTAAAGTAAACCTCCTGATCTCTATACCCACACCTCTACAAATAAGAGAAATCATGGAACCTCTACTCAATGGTGAATCTACACAAGTAATTGTGCTCTCTGCGGTGTCTAATAACCCAATAGTGCGTGCAAATCTCGTGGAAATAAAGCAATGTGTGGCCCCCGTATCAAATAAAATATGCCCCATAGTCCCCTGGATAGAGAACATACCCTTAATGGCCGGTGGATCCTGTGGGGCTGCGACATGCTGGAGCTGATACACTCTCCCATACTGAAGTTGTCCCTACTGAACGGGGACTGCTGGAATGGATGGTAGTGCTGCCATCTGTGGTGGTGCTAGGAGGGCGGCGGGAAACATAGGCCTCTGTGGCTCGTGTCGAGCACCCTGCTGCTGCTGCTGCGGTGGGGCCCTGCCCCTGTCAAGGCAATCCTGGCATTTATGGCCAATCTTGCCACAAACGAAACACTTCCCCGGGAAGTTTCCCCCTCGCTATCCCTGGTGGCCGTTACCATTCCTCCCCTGGCCATGTTGGCCCTGCTGAAACTGCTGCTGCTGACCATTCTGACCCTGCTGACCCTGATGGCCATTTTGACCTTGATGGCCCTGTCTGAAACCTCCCTGACCACTCCTAAAACCTCCAGATCTGAACCTCTTATGATCCCCCTGTTGGGGACCCTGATCACCCTACTTGTGCTGTCCCTGAGCAGATTATGCCCCGCTAGCACCATTTCTCTCGGTCCTACCCTGATGACTGGACTCTCCTGATCTCTTGCTCTCAGACATGTGGAAGCGATGATCCTGGCAGTGTAGTAGTGCAGCGCTAACCACATCAGAATAAGTGGCCAACGAGAGATTCCCCAATAAGTATTGACGGATCCTCCAAGTCAATCCATCCGTGAACTTCTGAATCTTCTTCTCCTCAGTCGGTATCTCATCGGGAACAATGTTCAAGAGATTAGTGAATTCGGCCTCATACTCGGCCACGGTCCTCCCCTCCTGCTTGAGGTTCATCAATTTCCTCCTCATTTCAGTGTAAACAGCTGACGGAAAATATTTGCGGCCGAACCGCACCCAGAACTCCTGAATAGAAAGGGCGTCCCTCTCCTCTGCGGTGGTAATGGACTCCCACCACTGCAATGCAGATCCTACTAGCTTGAAAGTAGCCAGTATCTGCTTTTGAACATCTGTGCACTCGTACATCCTTAAGTGCCTCTGAATGTCATTCCTCCACTGACTGGATACCACAACATCAGAGCTACCTGCAAACTCCGGAGGGTGTGCTTCCTGAAAAGCATCACGGACGCGTTCCCATGCAGACGGGAATGCATGAGCCTGAACTGGAAAAACTACCGGCGCCTGGGGCGGTGCCTGCTGTACAACGTCTAAGGCGGCATTTACTGCTTGGGCTACAATAGCTGCAACCTCAGCGGCATTCATAGTGCCCTGAACTGGTGCAGGCTGTGGCTCTGGCTGTGCATCCCTAGGAACTCGCTGCGCACGTCGTGGAGGCATCTGAAATGAGAGTAAAGTCTTATAAGTTTGCAGTTATTATTTCAAAATAGCTGAAGAGCGAAGCATACGCACAAGAATACAACAGTCCTAAAATATAGGGCTCTATATCAAAGAAAGCTGAGCGAAAACATAACAAGCCGTACAGATCCTAAGGACACTAGAACCTGATGCTCTGATACCACCTGTGACACCCCGACTAATTAAATACCTGGAAGGTACACCTTTATTAAATTAATACAAAATGCCAAGTTGGTTCAGTTCGTAGCATCACTGTCAAAAACGTTTTTAACAAATACTAGCCACCTAATATTTAAAAAGGGAGTTGCCAATTTTAATTAAATCCGATTAACATACAATAAGTAAAGTATGAAATGCTAACATAACCACGACAACATAGCCACAATAGAATAACCATCAAATAATAATGAGTTTGGAGGGATACTCCTCACAACAATTCGAATATTGAGATAAAAAATTACCAAGTCTACATCACCAAATTAATTACAACCCAAAGTCTGAAATAAATGATAAGTAAAATGTCTCTAAAAGAAATGGGACGACATGCCCAACCAATGAGAAAATATGATAATGGAGTCAAGATCGAAAATGGAGGCGTCTACTGTCAAGGTCCTATAACTTCCACAGCAGCTATAGCACATCACCTGAATAGAACTCCTATGCATAGTGTCGTTGTGGCTCGGCACCTAAAAGATTTTTACAAAAAATAGATTTGAAAGAAAACGGGTCAGAGCCCGATTTTGAAAATAATTTAAAATTGTACAAGTGTTTAATATCATTAAACAGTGAATATAAAGTACATGATAGTGTGTGCACTCACATGAGTTCCTCACCTCTCAACTAATTGTGCACTCCTATCGTTCCCGTACCCATTCTAGTCATTACCATAACTAACCAGTCCGATACCCAAAATCTACATTACTATACGATATCCAATTCAATTCCCAACAACTTTTGTTTAACAGAGTGTTATAACTTGTTACACAATCTCCCATGTTAGTACTACTAATTACTAGAGATCTTCCATTTCACTTTCCAAACTGTTGCTATTATTAATACTCACATTTATTCATGACAATTCATTTCAATTAACCGTATATTATTCTCATCATAAATATACAATACTAGCACCCCGAGGCTAAGCTGCGGTGCTCACATACTCTGCTATCAAATCCCGGTACATCACGTATATGAGGACCACGTATTCCGAATCTCTCTGGAAACCTTTCATTAACAACAATCACAAACAATGGAGGCGAACATAGTTCACATCACATGGGTCACGCACATACCTATGCTCCCATGATCAGCAGTTTATTAACTTCTCAATAAGTCCTTCTCTGACCTATGTCCTCGAGGTACCAATCTAGATCCCCCCCCCCCCCCCCCCCCGTTGGCACACAAAGATTAGATGGCCCTAAACGAACGCCAACCTCCCATGATAGCAAGTACGGTAGGTATGTTATACACAGATAACTACATATACTAAGCATTCGCACATCTTAGATATCATAATATTTCATTAGTGGTAAACATCTCATTCTTATACCAATATTTAGTGTTTTACAACTCACAAGTCCCCGGTTTATATGTAATTAAGTTATTAATTCTTCTCACGTCGTAATTAGGTACTCGCTTCTCAATCCACAATTGTCATCCGGTTTACTACATGATTCTAAGCTTCACTCTTCCATGTACCCCAATCTCTCAAGTATACCCACTAGTTAATAAGGGAAGGTTATTCTACCATTTAAATAAGTCTACGGGATACTAGAAATAAATTCAGGCCAAAAAGGTCATTCTGTCAACTCGTTACAAGTCTCGTTCGAACGAGGTCGTTCGAATGAATTTCATTTGAACGAATGGCTTCGAATGAAAAGCCAAGTCGTTAGAAGTCATGCTGTCATCTCGTTAGAAGTTCGTTCGAATAACCTGGGCAGGTCTTCTAACGAGATGGCAGTTTCTGCCTAGAAATTCCCAAGTCCGTTTTTCTCAATTCTTCTCTTCTCTAAATCCACCCTAAGTCCATCCAATTTATGTTTTAACGTATATAAACCATTTCTAATCACCATAGATTATCTCTTAACATATTTTAGGGGTCAAATCTTACAAATCATCATGGAATTAATGTAAATCTCCAAATATTCCCCAAACCCTATGAACATGAACCCATAATTTTAATAATGCCCAATTACTCATCAAAAATTTGTTTTTAAATCATCATATACAACTCTTCGAATATTAAATCAGTCCATTATCATTCTACATGCAAATCCTAACCCAAATTCAAAGTTTCTCCAACAATTTCTTGGCTTTCTTCAAAACTTTCAAGATAAGAGAAATTCCTACACTAAACATGGAAGAAATATTCAATGCGTTAAAAATATCAAATCACTTGCCTTAGATTGTTCTTCGGGATTGATGTTGGTGAATGAATGTTGATTCTCTCCTTTCTCTACGGATTTTCTCCCAAGGTTGAAGATGGTGGTTGGAGGTTTCTTTTTGGAACTCTTCAAACTCTCCTATAACTCCCGTAACCGTCTAAATATAATATATAATTAACTCCTAAAATTCGTGGGTTTTAATTCCTATATATTTAAAATTACCAAAATACCCTTTTAAGTTACCGGTATGGCCCAAAAATGCCCCGGGACCCAAACCAAACCCTCGGCTAGTGTTTTCTGACTATTTCGCCCCTTACGGACATGTTGGCGCACTCAAAATAACCATTCGGTTGATAAAAATAAAATTCACTTTTTAATTCAAATAATTTCATACCTGACGCGACTGACGCGCGCGTCCCAACTAAATTTCCCAAATTGTCGTATTTCAGTCTCGCGATAATTTTAATATTTTCAATATTCATATATTACCATATATACGCATCAAAATCAAATACCAACTCACATCTCTCTAGTATTTATATTCGGATTAATTTCCAATTAATTCTCATTTAATTTAATTAATCCCATAATTAAAAATCAATAAATATACGGGGTATTACAGGTATAAAATTATTTATGAACTATATGAGGACTTTGGGAATTTCAATAGACCTATAGTCGAGGCTTAGGCTTAGTAATTATGATTGTAAAATTAGACTAGGGCCTACAAGATTTAAGCGATTGTGTTAAGAATCGAGAATTTAAAATGGGTTACGGAAAGCGTAGATGATAACTAAGAATTTGTACAAGTACGTTAGTGATGTATTAACTACTCAAAATAATTAAGGGATAACTAGGACCCTTCGGATAGTGAGTGATACTCGGGAAAACATAAAAAGAATATTAAGTGTGAATAGTCACTACGTTTAGTATCCGATTAATATATACTACATACTGGATATACTTATAGGTTGTGAGTATACCCATACTGGCTATATTCATAGGTTGTGTGTATACCTATACTGGACATACATATAGGTAGTGTGTATACCTATGCTGGATATATTTATAGGTTATGTGTATACCTATTATATGTGCATAAGCATACCTACGTTGGCTACTATCACGGGAGGTCACTTGTAGTGGGTGATCCCACTTTGGCGATGCCAGTGAGGTCTAGATGTGTGCCCCAGGACAAATAACTTAGGGATGATCACTATTTGAGTGTGTGATAGTGTGGCCAGTCATTTAGGTACGTTAGGTATGTGTGTAGCCTAAAGGCTTAGGAGTATGTTCATCTCTAATATTTATTGATTTGATTTATGGTTTGAGGTACCATTCCGAACCGGTAGTCCTTGATTTGGTACGAGAGGTACATGAACTTGATAGCAGAGTATGAATGCATTCGCGGTTCTTAGTTATATTGCACATACTTTATCTAAAATAAAAAAAAAAGAAAGAAAAAGTGGGTTACACCTATAATTTCAAACGGTATTATACACCACCATTTCTCAAAACTAAAATACATTTTCTACACACACACACACATATAATAAATTCCCGTTCGAATTTATGGATTAAACCCCCATCCTTATGACACATACTAATTATGTGGACTTGTCTTTATAGGCTACGTAGGCGTTTCGAGCTAAAACCTGAAACTCGAGTCCGATTTTCCAATTTTCTCATTTTCGTATTTGTCTCCTTTTCATCTCTCTCTCTCTCTCTAGAGAGAGATAGAGAGAGAGGGAGAGAGAGAGATATGTGTGATGTGTTCTACTCATATGTGGTAGTAAAAGATATAGATAGCGTGTATCTAAAGAAACTTAAGTAAGAGAAATTTAATTAATGGATCAAATATAATATTCAAAAAATATTGATTATGATTTTATGGTAGCATATCGTATGGTAGGTACGGGTGAGCTTAGCATATTAGTGGTTAATTAGATGACTTGGGACTAGTTAGGATGGATAGCATAACTAGGTAGGTTAAATAGGAGAAGTTAGGTGTGCACAATAGTTGAGAGGCGAGGGGTAATCTTATGAGAGTGGGACATTCGCTTAAATATGGAAAGCTTACTGCATATTTACTTACTGCATTTTAGTCACTTGCAAATATTTTCTAAATGTTTTGAGCTATGACCCGTGTCAAAAATATTTTCCAAAAACTTTTCGGTGTCCAGCTAAAGGGACGCCATAGATGACCATTCGTTCCAGTGATGCATAGCTGCAGTGGATCAAGGCTTGTAAACTTCAGTATAGCCGTTCATTTATTGTTTCCAAGATTAGGTTTTATCTCAGTTTTCAAATGGGCATGTTTCCCTTTATTTAGTGATGTTCAAATTATTTATTTCATTTTGGATATTTGTATTGGATTTATGGTGACTGATGGTCTATTCGGCACCTATTATTATTATGCATTTAGATTTTTGTTGGACGTGATTTATCATTTAGTATTGTTTCCTATAATTTATGTATGGATGGTTTTATGTTTTATGTAATAATAAGATTAAAATTTTGGCACCGGCTTATTTAATTAATAGGTGGTTAGTAAATTAAAATGTTTTCGACAGTGACGCTAAGAATGAACCAGATGAGATTCCTGTTTTATTTTAGTAAAGGACTGATCACCCGTGATTAAAATAGGTGGGGTGTCACTTGAACGAGCCACATAATGTCTTTCAAATGACATAATGAATCTCGTTTGAACGGACATCAAACGAGATTTGAATGAGTTTTGTTCTGTAAAACAGGTAAATGTCGTTTGATCGCCATTTAAAAGACGTTTGAATGGTGTGCCCAAACTCGTTCGAATGATATGGTGAATATCATTCAAACGACCAAAAATAAATTACAAAAACCACAAAAATAACCCTAAAAACTTAAGACATAAAAAATAGACTAAACAAACACACCAAAATAAGCTTTCCATGAATAGTGTCGTATGAAAATATGTGAAATACTAAAATGGAATGTCGGGTCTTAACTTAATACATGGGAGATTCAACTTGGATAAATGTAATAGATCACGAAGTCAAATTGAAAATTCTAACTAGTTAGATACTTAATCAATCTTAGTGAAAGGATATTTTTGGAACTTGAAAGAAGTTAATGCACCTATGAATATATGCCTAAAATTTTTAATGATTCTCAACCCAATATAGTCAAACATTAAATAATGAACTAGGATATCGTTTTATGCAAACCCATTGATATTTGACTAAACTCCCTCATAGCATATGTGCTTTGCATCACTTTTATTCTAGAATTAATCTTTTGAGGATGAAGAAATTTTGGTCTTTTAATATTTTGAGAATTAAGGTCAAGGTCGCGTTCCTTCCTATATTTGGATTTTTAGGACAGTGATTTTTAGGTTTATAAATCTAGCCCCCGTGGTATAATAACATTTATATGTGTGGTCCCTTTAGAGCTACGAGTACATAAAACTAGTAATTTTATTTGTTTTAGTTAAAGAAGTATATATATTTATACCCTTAGTCATACTCATTTAAAACTCATTCTTAATATAAATACATAATCCCACCTCCACCCAATCCCACCCCACCCCACCCCACCCACCGAAATTCTTGTCGGAACGCCGAAATACTCGTAGGAGACCACCGAAATTCTCACCGGATTATTTCTCTCTCCTCGTTTCACTCTCCTTTCATCTATTTCTTTCATTTTTTTGGTCCGCGCTAGCGGAACCACTACCACCCACGGAGAAGAAAGTTTTTTGCCGAAAAAAATATAGTGTTCACCGGAAAAAATGGAGAACGAATGTTTTAGTGAAATAGTAAATTTACCGATTTCGATTTTTTTGTCAAAAATATCAAATATGGATGTTGTTGGATAGATCTCGATGAGTAGATTTCAAATATATAAATTTTGTAAATTTTGGATTTGTAGATTTGAAGTTATTGACTTTTAAAAATTTGATGGGTTTTTATTTTTATGAGTTGTCAAATGGCATATTGGTTATTTTTCATGGTGTTTTTAGTACAGAGAGTAAATTTATAAAATTATGTGGAATGTCCTATTTTTATATACTTTGAGTTAGATTGGACTTTTCCCCAAAATATCCTTCAATATTTTTATTGATAAGCTCTTGCTAATGGTGGATTTCCATGCAAAGGATCTATAATCACAGCCCGATCAAATGCACGCTCTAATTTTTGCTTTTTAAGAAAAAGATAATCTCACACGCAATGGTTCTTACATGCACAAAATTTCCCTAGTTATAAATATTTGTATTGGACAATATTGATAAGATAACGCCTCACTTAGCACATGCCTAAGGTGAACAACACTCCAAAAAATTCGTGAAGGTGTGTGTAATCAAGATAATGAACTAAGTTCAACATAGTAGATATAGTCAAATAAGAACAACTTCATGTGATGTACATGATTAAGAGCTATTTTAATGCATCCTTGTCTACCTCATCATGTTTAGTTACGTGAATTAATGGAGTAAAGGTGTGTTTCAAACATCTTAATTATTCCACCAAACATGTGAAAATAAAATCAATAAACACAAAATCTTTTTGTATTTTTGAATAAATACATACATAGTAATGTACAATCTAGTTTAAGGGGATAAAATATAACAATGAAATCACACATTAAACTAGATACAAACTCAAGAAAAATCAATAGACTTCCTAAGATCCTTGAACCTAAGGGAATTTAATGGTTTAGTAAAGATATCGGCCAATTAATAATATCATGAATGGAATTCTCTCGAATCCCAATATATTTTGTTCGGGTTTGTTGGACGGGGTTACGAGATATATGGATCACACTCGTGTTATCACAAGATATGGTCATTGTGACTTGTTCTAAATTATAATCCTCCAATATTTTCTTCATTCATAAGAGGTGTGTGCAACAACTCTCGATGTCTATGTATTCCGCTTCCAGTGTGGACAAGGAAATCAAATTTTATTTCTTGCTTAGCAAAAATAAATTATCGCATTCTCCAAATGAGCAGGAGTCTTGAGACCTTGAATGGGATATCCAATAAAATTGGTAAGGTCATAACTCTTACGAACTCAAGAGGGTAAATACTCTTTGTCAAGAGCGAGGTCCACTATGTCATTTTGAGGAACATTAGGATCATCACTAGAGGGTGAATTATTTTCACAAGGAAGATCATCATCAATAAATGTTGAGGGAGAATCATATTTAATTGTGAAAATTATCAATTCAGTGATCTTGGAGCTTTTAAGGTTATACACCCTATATGCTCTACTATTTCATGAATATCCTAAAAATATTCCCTCGTCACTCCTAGAGTCAGACTTGCATAAGTGCTCTACATTACGAAGAATGAAACAAGGAATCTAAAAGACTCAGAAATATGATTTGTTGGGATTTTTCCTAGTCCACAATTTGTACAGCCTTAGTTTTGTGTGGATTTAGATAAGCCCTATACACCATGTGACATGCGGTGTTAACCGCCTTTTCCCAAAAGTGCCTACACACATTTTAACCCAAAAGCATGGACCTTACCACCTCCTGATATCTTGCGGAGCCTTGATTTGATTCGAATTCACCTATATACCCCTTTGGGTTACCAAATTACTAGAGATAACCCTGAAGATGAATTTTGAGGCATTGAGCTTCATCCGATATGCTCTGAGGATCTTGAAGGTCTTCATGAGGTCTCGAATATGATCAATATCTTTCTTTCTTTTAAGGATCATATCATTGAGGTACACCTTCATAGTAAAGACGATATGCTTCTTGAACATTTTGGTAATAAGGCGCTAATAGGTTGTTCCACTATTATTTAAATCGAAAGGAATTACCTTGTAGAACTAAATTCCTAAGATTGTGATGAATGAGGTTCTTTCCTGATCTATGCCGAACAAAGGTATTTGGTGGTAGCCATAGGATGCATCTATGAAAGTTTATAAGTTGATGTCCACCCATGGAATCCACGAGTTTATCTATTCGTGGTAATAGCAAGTTATCTTTTGGGCAATGCCTATTGAGGTCAGTGAAATATACACATACTCTCCGCTTGACGTTTTTTTTTTCCTAATAATAAATGTATTAAAATTCATTTTGGAAATTGGACTTGTCTGATGGATCAAGCCTAGAGTAGGTTACTAACTTCTATCTTTAAAGCTTTTACCTAATATGGGGTTGACTTCCTCAACTTATGCTTAATCGACTTGATAGTTAGATCTACGTTCGGTCAATGATAAGTGATATGCGAGTATATCCCCAAAAGGTCATATGGTTGCCATGCAAAGAAACATATATTATTTTTGAGGAAATGAATGAGTTGGCCTACTTCACATCTTTGGGTAACTGTGATCCGATGAGGAATGTCTTCTCAGGATGTGATAAAGCTAGAGGAACAGAAATGAGTTCCTCTATTGTGTGTTCAATAGAAGTTAATAAAGTTTTTTTATATACCCAATTGAACTTCCTTTGGTTGCCACTTAGGTTGATCGTCCTATGAATCCTCACCATCCTTGCCTTTCTTGTACTAATTCTATATCACTTTGGTGGCTAACATGCAGCAGCTGTGAGCTGCTGCTTGATCTCCACCACCCCCTGGTCACTTAAGAACTTGAGTTTTCGGTGAAGGGAAAAAGGGATACTTTTCATCTCGTGAAGCCATCCTTTGACTTTTATGGCATTGTAGGATGAATTCGATTAGATGATGTGGAACTCAAATTTCTTATTGGTTGGATCAACCATAACTGGTAGCTTGATCTTCCTCAGGGGGTCTCTACGTCTCCATTAAAATCAATCAGTGGTCCTATATTAGTATCAATGTATTTGATGCTGAAGCCGATCTTATAGAGCACTGTCAGATATAAGACCTCCGAAAATCTTCCTTGATCCACCAGTATTCTTATCACATCAAGGTTTGCAATTTGCAGCGTGAGGACTAGATCATCCTGATTTTCCATGTTCACATTAATTGCATCATTGTTTGTAAACGTAATATCCCGATCAATATCAGAGTCTCTTATCTCCCTCTTGAAAAGGACAGGTTTGGACAAGTCTACCTGCAAAGCCCATTAATAATTGGCATCAATTTTTACTTTCTCCTTGAGATTCTTGCGAGCAAGATGAGTTAATGTTCTGCCTTTTGAACTGCATTGATCTTTATTAAAATATTTAGCTTCATTGTGTTAATGTTCTCCTTGAGATACCCCACTTGAATGAGCTATTCCAGATGCTTCTTAAACATCTTACAGTTTTTATGAGGTTCTCGTGATCCCGATGATAAGTTCACCTGAGGTTGGCATCCTTATCACAAGGATTGTTGGTCATCTTTGGAGGCCTCTTAAAGTAAGCCTTATCTTTGATATGGGGGATAAGCTTTTAGATGGGCTCTTTGAAGATCGCCTCCAGTGCCTTGTAACTATTCTTATTATCTTGAGATCTGTGGTAACCTTTGTCGGCTTCATTCCTAAACCCTTTTTTGGCCGAAGAAGGTTGATTTTCTCCTTTAGGGGCCTTCTAAGGTTCACTCTTCTTCTGGTAGATTGGGGCCTCTGCGTTGATGAGCTCCTCCTCCACCTTAGTATACTTATCAATGCGGGACATAAGATCATCCATCGTAGAGGTTGATTTCTTTTTTAGGGACTGGCAGAGATCATCTGATTGTTCCAAGTTGAACTTAAATGAAGAGATTGTTATCTTAACATTATAATCGTTAATCTCGTTGTACAGCTCCTAGTCTCTCTATGCATACTTCCTAAGGGACCATCCCTTCTTTTTCTTAAGAGATATCAACTAATCAACCTCATTGATTACCATTCTACTAGTGATAAATCGAGGCGCAAACTACTCAGCTAGATCTCTGAAAGAAAAGATAGATCTGGGGGATAATTTCTCAAACTACTTTAGAACAATCTTCCTCAGAGTATATAGGAATACCCAAAACATTTGGTTATTGCGATGATTCTAAAGAGATATGATTTGTTTATAGTTTGTTATGATGAATGGGATCTTCCTTCTCCTCATACGTTATTATCTTTGGCATGGAGAACTTCTTAGGGGGTTCAAAAGACTCTATCTTAACAATAAATATGGATGAGGAACCATACCCGAATTCCTTTCTAGCCAAGTCCTTATGACTCTAAGCTAAATTTGGGTTCAATCTTCCTTTCAATTATTTATGGATGATCTCCTGAGCTCGTCACTCCTTACTTTGTTCGGAAATGCCTATGAAAGTGCACGCTTCTTACTTTGTATTGACTCAAAGGGTTGGAACTGATAGTGATTGTTGTATATGGAAATTGTGGTTATTGGAATTTATCCTAGGGAAACATTTTCATGCCATTGGTTATAGTTTGTCATGTTAGGGTTCTTTGAACGAGAGGCCCTTCTAGTTTGATAAGAGCCGTGATTTCTTGGAGATAGTGATCTTCTTCTGCGATGCTTCTGGGTCTGGGAATCAAATCTGCAATCTTTAGGTTGCTGAGTCAATTGTATTCTTGAACATTTTTTTATCACAATCGTCCAGTCTATCCTCATAAATATTGACCAATCAGGAAGAAGCTCTTCCTTCTGGTCACTCAACCGAAGGTTTGCGGTATCGACGGTTGGGCCCAAATTTCTTGATGGAATGTCCCTTGGACTTGAAATACCGTACAAATGAAAGGATCATAATAGGAGTGTGGTCCCCCCTAATGACTTGTATTTGAGACTGAATGAGGATCCTCACATGCGTGTGGTGAGATTAATTTACACTCGTGATGATTGTTGGGTTAAATGACTTTGCTAATGGTGAGAATTCGAGTTTCCCACAAACAGAGCCAAAATATAAGTGATATTGACCCAAAGTTAAAGCAATAATTAGATATTTGCCCCTAAATAGTTATGAACGCAAGAAAAGAACAAAGAACACGAGATATAGGGGGTTAAGAAGGGAGATCTGCCTATGCCCACGGGGAAGGGATGGATATTGGTTTATTATTCAGGAAGAACAATGGCGGTTGGAGTGCTAGCGGTGCTAGCTGATAGTCCAAGTCAACACGTGTAGGTTATAATTAATTACCTCATAATGGGTGAGGTCGCCCTTATTTATAAGCTTAAGGATCCTACTCCTTTAGATCTCTTCATATTGATCTTAATCATAAGTCATAAAGTCCTATAAGAACTGGTCTTCCAAACTAACAATGTGATCTTCCAAGATTTGGACTTATCTCTCTATATATTTGTGGTCTTCTAAGATAAGTCATGTGATAGATACGTGACATAGATTCAACTATTCTCCCTTCATGCATATTTAATAACACCCCTCATGGTCCTATATCAACTTATCAAAAATTTTCTATGCTTATATGTTCTCTATATATTACATATATGTAAATATTTTCATCTTACATAATCTTTATGTTTGAAATTAAGAGTTGGGTTTTATAAAAAAAATATCTTAAGTTAAGAGTTGGGTTTTAAAATTCACTATATCAAATTTCAGTATTTCACAATAATCAAATAATTAATTTAAATATTGAAAATTTATCATATCAATATTACGCCGTTCATATATGATTTGACTAAATAAAAATTTAAAAAATTCATGGTAGTAATGACCACGCATATAATTGAGGTGGGAGTAAAGTTCAAATATATAATTAGTTAAAGTGGATCTTAATACCCACTTAGTCATAATTCAAAGTTATATTATGCAGTTCGATATCTTCTTATTGAGAGCATCATTAATGATGGAGGAAAATGTCAAAAAAATTTGTCCGTTTGCGGAATAAGAAGGATATAATGGAGATTAGAACAAGGACAAAACTTATAAATCTATAAAGATTCATACGATGAACGTTTGATTGTAACAACTTATTTTTAATTACTAAGATTAATCATAATTCGTACGAACCTAACTAGTATTTCATGCAAATAACTCTTATTTGTTAGAATTTTTTCTTTTTCATCGGAGGAATAAGAGAAGATCGTATGAAGTAAAATTTAGAAAAAGTTGAACTCCGCCATTGTGGAGTTTGTAATGTAGGAGATGGATAATTTTTACCATTTGTGAGCATCCACCGAATACGATTCTCATAGTTTTCAAAATAAAGTTATCATTGATTCATATTAAACTTGAACTCTATTTTTTCAATATTGTATTTTTTTAAACAGATTCAAGATATATCAAACCAGATCAATATTACATATAAAACTTATATCCTTGGATCATCTAATATTACAAATAGTCAAAAAATATATATATATATATCAACTTTTAAATATAAATCACATTTTAAAATTTATATTTAATATTGCTTTCGATTGAAAGATCTAAAAAACGTAAGCTTAAATTTATTTTATAAAAAACAAACATGTAAAAAATTTATGCTATTTTAAAAAATGGTCTATGCACTTTTAGAACTTAAAATAATATTTTTTATGATTTTTGGACGTTCAACTTTATATTTTATAGATATAGTTCCTACTTTTTATTATTTTAATTTTATTTTTTAAAAGTACTAATTTTACCCTAAAATAAAAATGGTCCCCACTATGGTTTTAGGACACAACTTTTTTTTTATATAAAAATGGTCATTATTATGGTTTTAGGACAATCATTTTTCTTATAAAACGGTCGCTATTTCTTTTGTCATTGATAAAAAATTATTTAAGTTTAAACTTCTATTATGGTTTTAGGACATTTAACTTTTCTTTTATAAAAACAATCCTTATTTCTTTTGTCCTTATTTTTTATATAGCATTTTTTATAAGTTGTTTTTTTCTTTACAAATCTAGTTCCTATTTTTTTTGCTTAAAACGAGGTGTTTTGATTTATAAAATATTGAAAATCGCAGTTTTTATATAGATTGTCAAACAAACACCAATTTTAAAAATATAAAATTAATTTAATATTATCCCAATTAAACTAGCACCAATAAAAACCGATTGTTATGTTAAACAGTTTACCAAATTTTATCTTGCCTAAGCATGCTTCTAGGAGATTATAGTAAGAGAAAATTATAGCAATTACACAACGCCCAATGTCCGAGAAAAACCCAAATAAGAAAAACCTCAGATGGCCCAACCACTTAAATTCACTATGATAAGGAATTACACAAGGACGAAAGATGACTTACATAACCAACTCGACTCCTTCAAGCCTTAATTCCTCTTCATTCCTTTGACCTTCTCTTCACAGCGACTCTTAGGACTCCACTTATGCATCGCCACAATCTGTGATCCTCACATGCCTTGGTATCCACCAATCCAGACTCAGTAATCGTCACCCCAATATGGAGTCCATCATGTTAAATAAGAAACAAGTACGGAGTCCACACACTGTGACACCCCGCCTATTTCAACCAAGGGTGATCAGTCCTTCATTAAAACAAAAAAGAATCTCATTTGGTTCATTCTTAGTGTTGATGTAAAAAATTAGATTATATCTAATTATTTAATCACGGATAAAATAAAATGAGACAAAGAAATTTTAAAGTGGTTCAGCCTTATAAGAATGGCCTACGTCCACTGTTTTTATTATTGCTGACTGTTTGGGAATTCTTGATTACCAGTTTAGTCAAGAAATTCCTGATCCCCCTACAATGAGGATAATACAATGTATTTATAGCCCTCAGGCTGTACATGTGAAAGGGTAATACATAGCTATCCATTAGGCGTATACATCTGTATGATAATAATAAGCATTTAATGCGCAGTCAATCTGTTGGTTATCCTGCTATTAATGCTCTGTTCGAGGTGTATCTCGGACCGCCTAAGCTGCTCGAACCGCCTAAGTAGCTCGGTACTCATAAGTTGCTTGGTGTATTAAAGTTCCTCGAAGAACTCTTATTGGTTGGAGCGTCTGAGTTGATCGGGGAAGCAGAGTTCCTCGTTGCAGTATGGTTCCTCGGAGAGTATCTATTGCTCGGAGCATCTGAGTGGGTCGGGGAAGTTGAGTTCCTCGAAGTCAAGGTGTTGTTCGTAAGTGTTTGTTATTGCCACGTAAATTGCCACGTATCTTCACTCAATTGAGCCATGTCAGCAGACTAAATTTGGTATCAACAGAAGCCCCCAATGTTTCACAGTTCGAAATTTGAGGAGTGTGGAACATTCTTTCTCGAAATATGGCGGTTTTAAATGGTCATCCAAAAATTTAGGAGTATTTTCTTTTGTATTTATTTCTCCTTCCAAATTCGTAGAATCGGACTCTTTGAATTTTTATAACCGCTTCGATTCCCGTGCCCTTTTTGTCTTTTTAGCCGCTGGTAACCTAACCGTCTCTTTTTGTAATCATTATCTTTACCCATTCCCAAGACAGGGTATTTAAGCGTTGCATAAAATCCCCTCGTCTTCTACTTTTTCAAATTTGTCTCTTTGAGTTTTCCATTGTCTCTCTCTCCTGTGCTTTCATCCCTTTCATCATTCGTTGTCAACAAACTCATCATTTTTCCTGTAAGATCTTCTTCTTTCTCTTTGATTTCCTTTACTCATCCTGGTTTACCCTGTAGAGTCGCTTGATAAGTTTCGTTCTGATTTCTCTATTCCTTCATGGGTTATTTTGGAGGAACTTTCTGAGCCTTCAGATTATTTTCGTTTGGCTGAGGGACATTGGTTCCCCAGTCTCTTTGTCGCTGAATGTGGCTTTTCTATTTTGACGTGGTCCCTGCAAGAATATCCCCCAATACGTGGAGAATAGTTAACGGAGTTCATAGATTAAATCAAATTCATGGAACTCGTATATGAATTCCAGAAATTATGTTCTGTTATAGATGGGCTGTTGGTGACTATACTTTTTATTTAAAAACTAGGTTTTTAAATAGGGCTTTAGTGGTCAATCTCCCAGATGCCAATAGGGACTACTTCGATCACGGGGTTGTTATGAAAAATTGGCAACACCCTCCACTGACTGGAAATGATGTGTACCAGGGTCCTAGATATCCTCCCTATGGCAATGGGATAGGTTATTTTTATTTTATTTTTGAAATTATGCTTCCTTTGTGTTTCATAAAATGTGTCACTGATATTTTAATTTTCATTTATTTGCAGTTGACAGCAAAAGAAGGTATCCAAAAGAGACAGAAGTTAATTTAAAACATCTAAAACTTATCTGGGGTTTGCATCAGACTGTTGTTGACGAGCATATCAGGTCAGCTTCATATTTGTTGCAGTATAAGAGTTACACCTCATCTTTTACTACTCGTTGGGTGATAAGTGAGGTAGAACCAGTACCTGCTTCTGCAAGTTCTTCACCTGAGTCTCATATTCCTCTGAGTGAAAGAATGAAGAAAAGAAGAGCTCCTGCCATCTTCGAGAAATCTGCCTCTGCTGTTGGAGAGGCAAAGAGAAGTAAACATGATGTTCCAGAAGAGGGGACAAAGAAGATTGATGCACCCCCTACGGCTACTACTGTGAAGATTGCCGAGAAGCCCCCAGTGGCTCCGAGCAAGGCCGCTGTTCCAAGCGAGGTGATTGTTATCTCTCCGACTAAGACTACATCGTTAGTCGAGACCATTCCTGTTCCCCCGAGGAAGCTGAAGAAGAGCTCCTCGGTCAATTTGGCTGAATCCATCTCTCAGCACCCGATTACTGGAAGTGGTGTTCCCACTTTTGTTGCCCCGAGCTCTGCCATGAGCTCGGTGAAGTCTTGGATCATTCCCGAGATCCAAGGTATGGAATAAAATCTTTCTCGGGACATGGTTACCTCATTAGCTGCTCGTCATATAGCTTCTGTAAGTATCATTGTCCTCAACTTTAATTTTTCCCTTGTTACATCTGTGTACTGACTTGATATCATTTTATTTTCCCAGTTAGTGACCTGTTTTAATACCATTTTAAAGAAAGATGAAGCTATTAAAGCTTCAAGATCCTCTTCTGGTGTAGAGGAAACTTTGGTGGGCCTGACGCAGTCTTTGAAAGATTCTCGTCAGAAGTATGATGATGATAAGGCTGCTTGGGAGGAAAGACTTGATTCCACCGAGCAGGAGAGAAACCAAGCTGTTGAAGTCTCCAAAGGTTTGGAGAAGAAAATAAAAAACTTGGAAGAGAAGAATAAAGAGCTTGATGAGAAGCTCAAAAATGCTAGGGAGCTTGAAAGTAAGCTCAAAAATGCTGAAGAAGAGTTGGGCCGACTTCGTGAAGTAGGTCGTCAAAAGGAAGAAATAGAGAATAAGTTGAAGGCTACCGAGGATATTCTTTCCGAGAAGCTTTCCTTGGAGAAAGCGAAAAGGAAGTTGGCTATAAAAAAGTCTTTTAGCACTGGCTGGGATAAGGGGTGGAATAAAGGTCTGGCTTCCATGATTTCGCAGGTGAAATATGGTAGCCACAAATACTTTAGGGATGGTTGGGTTTCTTCTCTGCAAGAGATGAAGGTCGATGAAAATTCTGACATGTTTCAGCGACACATCCCAGGCCCCCCTCCAACTCCTGAAGAAGAAGAAGAGGACGAAGCCGCCTCTGAGGAATACTCCATGGTGATGGGAGATCAAATTCCTCATTCCCCAGCTATCCAGTCCACCAGCGAGCAACTACAATCATCCATTGTTTCAAACGAGCAACTTCCAGCACTCCCCGAGCAACCATCTGTACCATCCGAGCAACCTACCTCCTCATCCCAACCTCCCGAGAAAGTTTTGGGAGACAAGGAAAAGGTATAGAGTTGTTCTAATTTTTCTCTCTGTTTATTTTTCTTTATCAAATGTAACTTTGAATTTTGTACTTCTCCTTTATGATGTAATAAAATTTGAAGTTTCGCCTATTCATACTGTTGTTTCTCTTATTCATGCTCTGTTTGAACTCTTATTGATTCTTGCTTTCTCTTCCTTTACTAGTTTATGGCCAGGATGGAGTTATTGTCTGCTCATGATACAAAATTGTTGAGGCAATGTAATGACTACTTCAAAGCTGGTCATACAGATATGAGTGCAGCATAAATCATTGACATCCTCGGTCAAGGTGCTTCAGAGCAAGCAATTTTAGCCTACCATTATTTAAAGTGCCTGCTTAACCATGCGGTGGCTAACAATGTAACATATTATGAAATGATTGAAGATCTCCAAGGAACTCTTGAAGAGCTTCAACAATAATATAAGGAATCTACAGCCCTTTTGTACGAAGGATACGAGAAGAAGTATCAGCAACTCAGTGCTGATAAGGGATACGATAAACTGTTTGCTACTTACGATGTGAGGGAGAGAACTCTGAAGGCTAAGGTCGAAGAGCACAGACAGATAGCTGAGTTGTTAGAGCAAAAAAATAATAACCTGCAAAGAGAGGTGTCTTAGTTGAAGTCTGCAGCTTCCACCTCAAACGCTTTGGTCCCTGTGAACGACGAGGGATTCTCTTTCTTGGAGGTCAAAAATGCCAACCTGAGGGATGAATTAGAAACCTTGAAGAGAGCTGGCCCTTCTACATATACTCGGGGATGAGTAAGAGCTCCTCGAGGACGAGCAAGAGCTGCTCGGATTACTGTCAAGGAACAGAGAACTCAATCTGCTCTGGAGAACCAGGCCTTCCAACTGATGGCAAAGAACCAGGCATTGGTGAGATGTCTAAGAAGATCAGGAATCTGGACGAGCAGCTTTCTGCACAGAAGTCTGCCTTGGAGAATAAAGAACTCTTTATAAAAAGTCTTCACGAGCAGTTGGAAAGGTTGACTTATCAGTTCCACAAGCAGCCCAGAGAATTTTGGATGGCTGGCTACAATGAGGCTCTTTACCATTTAGATGATAGGATCCAAAATGCGAATAATGAAGGTTACAAACAAGGGTGGTTGAATGCCCTGGGTGTACTGCAACTGGAACAAGGTCACTAATTGTGGGATTATCATAATCCTGGGTTGCTCGACTTGCCAATGCCACCCTTCAAACTCGACATGAGCTGGATCCCTGCCCGGGCAATCCCTCAGTGTTTGATTTTCAAATACCTTGGCGATTATAGTCTCCATTCCAATGCTGAAATATCTCGTCCCGAGCACCTACTCGATCGACCATCTGTGATGAACATCAGGATGCTTAAAGATCTTAATTTCATAAACTCCCGTTATGCTTTAGACGATCCTCCTACTGGCGAGGAACCTGTTTCAAAAGCAGAGAGGAAGAAACCAATAGAATAGGAATTTTGATGTAATAATTAATTTGTATTTCATTCTCAATGTATTATGTTTTTGGATTTAATGAAAGACTTTTATTTTTGTTCGCAATCTTGATTGCCATTGCCTTGTGGTTGTAAAACACTTTATATATGTATATCTGTTAAAAATATAACAACATTGTGTTATTTGTCGATCAACTTAGAGTTGATTAAAACTTATTGTCGACTAGTTTGAATTTGTGGTAATCATTTGACAACTAACCAAACTTAATGATGTTTTGTTTCTCGACCAACTTGGTAGTAATTTAAAAAGTTACGAGTATAAAAAATTTTGCTCGATCACTTTCTCGTACTCATAAAATGTTTTCGACCAACCAAGGTCGGTAAATTTTCCTTCTCGACCAACTACAGTTAGTGGGTTTTTATTCCCGATCAACCAAAGTTAGTGGATTTTTTCTTACTGACCAACTTTGGCACTTTTTGGAAAAGTTTTTCTTCCTAACCAACCTTAGTTGGCATTTTTAGGAATAGTTTTTCTTCCTAACCAACCTTAGTTGGCATTTTTAGGAATAGTTTTTCTTCCTAACCAACCTTAGTTGGCATTTTTAGGAATAGTTTTCTTCCTAACCAACCTTAGTTGGCATTTTTAGGAATACTTTTCTTCCTAACCAACCTTAGTTGGCACTTTTAGGAATAGTTTTTCTTCCGAACCAACCTTAGTTGGCATTTTTAGGAATAGTTTTACTTCCTAACCAACCTTAGTTGGCATTTTTAGGAATAGTTTTACTTCCTAACCAACCTTAGTTGGAATTTTTAGGAATAGTTTTTCTTCCTAACCAACCTTAGTTGGCACTTTTAGGAATAGTTTTACTTCCTAACCAACCTTAGTTGGAATTTTTAGGAATAGTTTTACTTCCTAAACAACCTTAGTTGGCATTTTTAGGAATAGTTTTGAGTAGTCTGAGTTTTGCTGAGTAGTGTGTAGCACTAGCATTCCGCAAAAAATTTCCAACAAAAGGAGAGAACTGGGCAGAACATTGTCACTTTATTCATACTAACGAAAATGTATTACATGAGAGTTTACATCACTGATAATACTTGCGCAAGTGTTCTGCATTCCATGCATTCTTAAACTCCCCCCTTCTAAAGTTGCTATTCTGTAGGTTCCTGGTCGAACAACTTCTGTAACTCGGTAAGGTCCATGCCAGTTTGCTTCCAATTTGTTGTGCTTTTGAATCACTTTCTTTAGCACATAGTCTCCTTCTTTCAGGTCGCACTTCTTTACTCTCTTGTTGTAGAACAAAGTTGTTCGTTGTTGGTAAGCAGCATTCCTGATGGCTGCTTCTTCTCTAACTTTCTCGAGCATGTCTAAATCCAATCTTCTCATTAAGTCGCTGACAGGGGAATTAAAATTCAGTACTCTGTGTGTCGGGAGACCCAACTCGGCAGGTATAATGGCTTCACTTCCAAATGCCAGCATATATGGAGATTCCCCTGTTGCTGCTCGGGGAGTAGTTCGGTAAGCCCATAGTACTGATTGTAGCTCATTGATCCAATTTGCTTTCGCTTCATTCAGTCTTTTCTTCAAGCCATTCAGTAGCGTTATGTTTGTTACTTCAGTTTGTCCATTGCTTTGGGGATGGCCTGGTACCGACTGGATCTTCAAGATATTTGACTGATGACAATAGGCAGCGAACTCCTCGTTATCAAATTGTGTTCCATGGTCGGTAATGAATGCATGGGGAAGACCATATCTACAGATGATATTTTTCCAAATAAATTAATACACCTTCTCGTACGTCATGTTGATAAGAGGCTCAACTTCTACTCACTTAGTAAAATAATCCACTGCGACGATGAGATATTTAAATCTTCCTCTGGTCGTTGGAAGTGGTCCGACCAAGTCAATTCCCCACATAGCAAATGGCCAAGGGGAAGTAATGGGTGTCAACAACGCTTGGGGATTTCTTCGGATGGAGGAGAAGCGCTGACACTTGTCACATTTCTTAGTATAGGCTATACAATCAGCCTTCATCGTTGGCCAGTAGTATCCTTGCATCATAACCCTTTGCAAAAGCGTCCGACCTGCTACATGGGCTCCACAGGACCCTTCATGGATCTCTTCAATCAAGTCTTTCACCTCGGTGGGATGCACACATCTTTTCAAACCTGATATAATTCCTCATCTGTACAGAATACCATTATTCAGTACATAACGAGCAGCTTTAAACTTCAATTTTTTGGCTGCAAGTTTGTCAGTTGGTAATTCCCCTTCCTCAATATATGCCCTACTGGAATCCATCCAAGATGGTCCTAAATTAAGGGCAATAAAATTCATCGTCAAATCTTCATCTATACTCCGACCAGCTAAAACTTCAATTGGGATTGTTCTTCGTAGCTCGATACGAGTAGCTGATGCTAATCGAGCTAAGGCGTCTGCCCTCGCATTCTCCATTCTTGGTATTCTGACCAGCTGAATAGCAGCAAATTCTGATACTAATTCCCTTGCCTTTGCATGATACCTCATCATTAATTCTCCTTTGGATGCATATGCTCCCATCATTTGATTTATGATCAATTGCGAGTCACTGAAGACAATAAGCTTCTATGCCCCCATGGTTTTTGCCAAACTAAGACCTGCAATCATGGCTTCATATTCAGCCTCATTATTCGAAGCTTTGAATTGGAAGCGTAGGGCATATTCCATGTCGACCTCGTCTGGACTATTAAGAACAATCCCTGCCCCACAGCCTGTTGTGCAAAATGAGCCATCCACATATAAACTCCATATAGGTAACTCGTCTTCAAATTTCTAATCTGACAAAGTTCCTCGGTGGAAAATTTGCTGCTTCCTTTCACCCTCTCCTAATATTTCTTTTTGTTCGTCGATCATCACTTCTTGCCCTTTTACCAACCTAAGTTGGTCTGGGCTTGAGTTTGATGATTATGTAACATCTACTTGCCCTTTTTCCAACCTAAGTTGGTCTGGGGTTTGATGATTCTGTAACATCCACAGGTTGATCGGTGAGCAGCTTTTGCTCCATGGGGGTATCAGGATAGGTGAACTCTGCTATAAAATCTGCTACTGCTTGCCCTTTAAGCGATGATCTGGGTTCATAAATTATGTCATATTCACCGAGCTCTATTGCCCAATACATCAATCTTCCTGATTTTTTTGGTTTATGAAGAGCTTGCCTCAATGGCATATCGGTATATACGACTATAGTATGAGCCTGGAAGTATGGCTTCATTCTTCTACTTGCCTCGATCAATGCTAGTGCTAATTTTTCTAGTTTTGGATATCTGATCTCTGCTCCTCGGAAGGCTTTGCTAGTGTAATAAATCGGTTTTTGCACTCCATTCTCCACTCTTATTAATGCCGAGTTAACTGCATTCTCTGACACTGCCAGATACAAGTACAATTTTTCTCCATCACTGGCCTGGACAATAGTGGAGGTGCTCCCAGATATTTCTTCAAGTCTTGAAAAGCCTTCTCACATTCATCATTCCACTCAAAAGTCTTTCAGAGAGTTTTGAAGAATGGGAGACATCTATCAGTTGCTCGCGATACAAATCTGTTGAGTGCTGCTACTCGTCCTGTAAGACTTTGCACTTCTTTCTTCGTCATTGGAGATCGCAACTCTAAAAGAGCTTTGATCTTTTCAGGGTTTGCTTCAATGCCTCATTGATTGACAATGTATCCAAGAAACATGCCTTCTCGTACTCCAAATATGCACTTCATCAGGTTCAGCTTCATTTGATATTTATCTAATTGATCAAAAGTCTGGCCTAAGTCAACTAGATGATCAGCAGCTTTCTTTCTCTTTGTTAGAATATCATCAACATAAACTTCCATATTGCAACTGATTTGTTCTGCAAACACCTTGTTCATCAGCCGCTGATATGTTGCACCAGCATTTTTCAAACCAAAAGGCATAACATTATAAAAGTAAGTTCCCCTAGGGGTAATGAAAGAAGTACTCTCCCTGTCTTCAGGTTTCATCTTAATCTGGTTGTATCCAGAATAAGCGTCCATGAAGCTCAACATCTCGTGTCCCGAGGTAGCATCTACTAATTGATCAATTCGGGGCAAGGGAGAGTGGTCCTTTGGGCATGCTTTGTTGAGGTCGGTGAAATCTACACACATCCTCTATTTGTTGTTCTTTTTCTTTACCATCACCATATTTGCTAACCAGTCTGGATATTTAAAATCTTCAATAAAGCAAGCTTTCTGGAGCTTCTCGACCTCTTCCTATATAGCTTGATTCTTCTCGGGACTGAATACTCTTCTTCTCTGCTTCACTGGCTTGATCTCCTTATTCACGTTGAGTTCATGACATAAGAAATTTGGGTTTATTCCGGGCATATCCTCATGACTCCATGCAAAAGTTTGCTTTCTGCTTCTTAGGAAAGTTATCAATTTCTATTTTAGTGAGGCCTCCAATGACGAACCTATTTGAGTTGTTCGTTCAGGGTGCTCGTCGTTCAGAATGATGTTTTCAGTAACTTCCACCACCTGGCCTTTCACGAGTTGGGACTCATCTCTAGGATCCAATGTTTCACTTTCTGCACCTTCCTCCACTTGATAGGTAGTAGTCTTTTTCCTTGATTCCTCCAGTTCCTCTTGCTCGGTAGATGAATAGTAGCATTCCCGAGCTACTTTTTGATCACCCTTCACAACTCCTACTCCAAAATTTATTGGAAATTTTAGGCATTGATGTACCGTACATGGCACTACCTCGAACTTCTTCAATCCTACCCCTCCCATGATGATATTGTAGGTTGATTGAATATTTTTATCCATCACGAAGAAGCGTATTCTTTCTGTTCAACAAGCAGGCCATGTACCAATGAATATATCCAATTTGATCGTCCCAAGTGGAAAAACTTTCTCGCCAGCAAAACCGAGGAGGGGTCTATGATAAGGCTCCAGTTGAGATAGCTTTAGATTTAAACTGTCGAAGCACGAGTAGAACATGATTTCTGCCTAGCTACCATTGTCTACCAGTAATCTTGAAATCATTACTTCCTTCATCCTCATTTTGATCACCAATGGGTCATCATGAGGATATATAACACCTGCGAGGTCGTTCTTTGAGAAACCAATGACCAATTTCTCTTTGTTTACCTTTCTCGGGCAATCCTCCTCAGCTAGATTTATTCGTTGAATGTATGAGCAAGCTTGAGCCTCACAGAGGTAAGCTTTTCTCTCTGCAGTAAGGTCTCCTCCTCCTGCATCTCCACCTGTAATAACATTACAATCAAATGACCCAAAGCATATTAAAAATACCTCACGTTCTGGTTGCCTTGGTCTCTTGGGAAGATCGGGGTCATCTTCTGGATCAACTTCATGGTCTCTTTTCTTGTTCTCCTCTGCTCGACGAGGAGATCTAGACCTCTCTCTTGTTCGGTCGCTGTTTTTTCTTTCATTTCTACGATCAACATACTTTGCCAATTTTCCTCCTCTAATAAGTGTTTCAATCTCATTCTGAAGAGCTATGTAATTTTTGGTCATATGGCCATGATCTTTGTGAAAATCGCAATATTTTGCCTTATTCCTCCTATCAGGGTCTGTCTTCATTTTCTCTAGCCAGTTTAATTCCTCGTTGTTCTTGATTTCTTCTAGAACATGGTTGATGTCTATATTTAAAGGAGTGTAATTATCAAATTTCTTCAATACCTCCCACGACGACCTTATTTTTTATCATTTGTCACCACTATTGTTCGTATGCTCTTTCTTCTTAACTTTATCACCTTCCACCTTGGTTTTTTTGGCGTCCATATTCTTCTTCGTAGCCATAGCCTCCTCGGTATTCATGATCTTTGCCGCTTTTGCCATCAGTTCTGACATGGTTCTGGGTGGATCTTTGGCCAAAGTGTAGTACAACTTGTTGGGCAGCAACCCACTCATCAAGGAGGTAATCGATTTCTTTTCTTCATAATCAATGACTTCGAGTTTCTCGTTATTAAAACAAGTTATATAATCTCTGGTACTCTCACCAGCTTTCTGTCTAACACTTAACAAATGCGCTACTCGTTTAATTGGCTTTGCCCCCAAAATAGAAATTTCTAATGAATAACTCGGCCAGTTAAACGAAAGTTGAGATCTTACCCCGAGGAAGATTATTGTACCATATTTGAGCAGATTCGGTAAGAGTTCTTGAGAATGCTCTGCATCTCATCTCATCTGGAACAGCATAGATGTCAGCTGCATCTTGGTATTGTTCTACATGAAGAACAGGGTCGATCTTTCCATCATATTTGGGAGTCACAACAGGTGCTTTGAACTTTGATGGTGTGGGAAAATCCACAATGGCCTGGACAAAGGGTGTCCCTTGAACAAAAGTTCGTTGTAGGGGGTTCTTGGCCTTAGCTATTTCCCCTAGTCCGTCTTCCAGCCTCTGAATAGAGCCTTTCCACGCATCATTTCCTTCCTCGGTCCTGTTGGTTCGAGCATATGATCGCGTTGAGGTGGCTTCCTGTGAGTTATCTTGACGAGCATCTGGTCGCGACTGGGACGATCCTTCCCTTAAGTCTGATGATCGTCGACAGCTCCTCGACGCAGCCTTAGGAGGACTTTTGTTCCTCCTAGGACCTAATCGATCAAAAGGAGATACCCTGCTTAACCTTTCTAGCGCACTAGTCCTTTCTGGAGAGATAGTGATACGTTGTTCAGTATCTGTGGCTCGTACTGACGAAGTTCGTTCAGGTTGATAAGAAAAATCTTCAGACTCCTCAGTACGATATGAATCGGTACGCTTAGTATGCGAAGAAAGTAAACGGGTATTTCTTTGAACACTTCGATGTCCTGAATAGGTCGGTACTCCGCCATGAAGGGTTTGTATGAGTTGTCACATAGTTTCTTGCATGGCTGTCTGGCCCTGGGCCAGATTTGTCATTATTCCATCCAGATCTGGAACGTTTGGCGGAGCAGATGGATTTGGAGGGCTTCCAGCATTTCGATTGCTGGGTTCTGGATTATCAACCATTTGTAATGAATTGTTTTTTATGAAAAACGATATTACCAGTCGTTTCCCATAGACGACGTCAATCTGTTGATGTAAAAAATTAGATTATATCTAATTATTTAATCACAGATAAAATAAAATGAGACAAAGAAATTTTAAAGTGGTTCAGCCTTGTAAGAATGGCTTACGTCCACTGTTTTTATTATTGCTGACTGTTTGGGAATTCTTGATTACCAGTTTAGTCAAGAAATTCCCCGTCCCCCTACAATGAGGATGATACAATGTATTTATAGCCCTCAGGCTGTACATGTGAAAGGATAATACATAGCTGTCCATTAGGCGTATACATCTGTATGATAATAATAAGCATTTAATGCGCAGTCAATCTGTTGGTTATCCTGCTATTAATGCTCTGTTCGAGGTGCATCTCGGATCGCCTAAGCTGCTCGGACCGCCTAAGTAGCTCGGTACTCATAAGTTGCTCGGTGTATTAAAGTTCCTCAGAGAACTCTTATTGGTCGAAGCATCTGAGTTAATCGAGGAAGCAGAGTTCCTCGTTGCAGTATGGTTCCTCGGTGAGTATCTATTGCTCGGAGCATCTGAGTGGGTCAGGGAAGTTGAGTTCCTCGAAGTCAAGGTGTTGTTCGTAAGTGTTTGTTATTGACACGCAGATTGCCACGTGTCTTCACTCAATTGAGCCATGTCAGCAGACTAAATTTGGTATCAACACTTAGCATCAGTGTCAAAAACTTTTTAATTTACTAATCACCTATATTATATTAAGCCGATGACAAATTTTATCTTGCATTAATATAACAACATGCAGAAATAAATTAAATTAACCATATCATCTACACAATAATAGTCTAAGCAATCACCCGACAAATATATAATTATATAAGACGGAATAAACCATCGGCTCCCAAAACAAATAATCCACACAATCTGAAGTAATAAAATAGAATCTCAACAATGTCTAATAAATACTGAATAACTGGAAGTCTGATAGGGAGACTTGCCCAAACAGGAATACTAAAATAACTCCTAACTAGGAATGAATGAATTGAATCGTCTAAGGCAACTCCTGCGAGCCTTCACAAATGTTGCAGCTACGCATCCGTGGAAAGATCCTCAAGCTTGGTGTCCCTATGGCTGAACACCTAAAAGGTTTTGAAAATATTTTGACACGGATCAGAGCCCAAGAAAACAGTTTGAAAATATTTTGCAAGTGTTTAAATCATTTATTAGATAGACATGTTAGTTCCACGTACACTCCCTTGAGATCCTCACCTCTCAACTAATGTGCATGCCTAACGTACCCTATCTAGCTATACTACCCATCCCATCTAGATAACGGATCTAAATAACCTCAATAGGTCTATCTCTCTCGTATTACCCATACGACATGATACCACACTATTAATAATATATTACCCATATATTATTATTAAGTCATTTATTTAAGTTTCTCCACTTATCTTACTTTTATATTTACACAATCTATCATTTCTACTATCACACATAAGTAGATATATCGCACTTGTATATATTTAACATACATATAATATATACAACTATAGCATCCTCGGAATGGCCCCTTGTGATGTTGGTATCCTCTGTTATCCAGTCCATGTACCTCTCGTACTAAATCAAGGACTATTGGTTTGACATGTCTCCTCGAACCCAAAATTAATTAACACATACTGGACGCAAACATGGTTCTAAGACTTTAGGATATGCACATACTTAACGTACCGAAACGACACGCCAACCCCACTAATACCCAACACATAGTGAGCCGCCATAAGTTCCATGTGCTGGGAAACACATCCAAACCTCACTGGAATCGTCAAAGTAGGATCACCCTTTGCGCAAAAATCTCTTGATAGTAAGCAGCGTGGGCATGTTCACACACATAATCAAATCACAACAATAGGTGTTCACTCCACCTATATACACATATTATTCGATAGGTATACACACAACCCAATCATATAAGAACGTACGTAGTATTTATCTCTCGCATACTCAATGTACTAATTAATTCTCACCTTTTGTTATTTTCATATATTTCTGGATATTATGCACTACCCAAAGGGTCCCATCTATTCCTTACGTAAATTCAATAGTTATACGCCTCTATGCTACTAATTGAAGTCTTAGGTTATCGTTATACTCTTCCTATAACCTAAATTGCACATTCTCGATACGTCCCTCAACCGGTTAAACATTGTCGGTCGAAGCCTTAATTTACCCTTACTAAGAATGATCGAGTCTAGATTTTCTACCTACTGACTTTCCCTAGTCTTAGTACAATTATGAAATTTGTCCCATAATTTTTACATAATAAATTATCTTAGAATTCAGCTAATAAAATTTCTGGGCAACAGGTACACCGAACTGGTATGTGGCCGACCATATTTGGAGGCCGAACTGGTATGTGACCGAACACGCTTGGAGGACAAACTGGTATGTGGCCGACCAGAACCCCCTAAGACTTCATCTTCTCCACTGTTACGGATTCCAACATGTTTAACTAAAAATTTCTTCATGTAAACATACCCAACTCCAATACGATTTAACCCAACATCAAATATGAGTTTTATAATAGTTCTAACAAATCTCTAACATTAAAACATCATTAAATTCATACATCTCAAGATTTCATCAAGGTTTTCTACACAAATCCTAGTTATGGTGCTCTTCATCTAAGTTCATCAAAAATTCAGATTTTTTTTTTCATGTTCTTTTTTTCACAACTTCTGATTTCATTTTATCTACACAAATGGATTCATTATACATGCAATCATGCCCAAAACTTTGAGTTCTATTCATCAAATTCCCAAGAATATCATCAATTATCATTAAATCAAAACCCTACACTACATGGGTATTATAACTCATAAAATCATGTAAGATAAACACTTGCCTTATCAAGTAGGTCTGATTTCATTTTGTTATGGATGATGATCCCTTCCTTTCCTTTCGATTTCACTCTGGCGGTAAAGGAGATGCAAGAAAGTGTTGGATCCTTCAAGAAAGCTCATCTTCTTCCTCTCTATTGGTCTCTCATCTCACCTCTTTTGATTCTTAGGGTTTGGAATGTGTTATATGATTGCCTCAATGACCTAGATTAGGTTTATAACTCCTAATTCCCGAAATTAGACTAACAGACCAAGCCCAAGTGATCCGAACACTCCCGTGTGGGCTCGGTTATGACTAAAAAAGCCCTGGAACCCAATTACAACCCCTAGGTACACTATGCTGACTATCTAGACCCATTAGGAATCAACTCTGACTTCTAAATCACCATTCCAGTCACTCTATAATAAATTCCTATTTCAACCCCAATTAGTCTACACAAGACTCCCGGTTAAGATATAATGCTTCCACGTCACTATCACTCGCTAGGACGTAACTTAATTATTTACTATTCACTTAGTAATCTTATTCCATAAATATTAACAAATATCTCTCTCAATTAATATTTTTAATTCATACATAATAATTAATTTAATTAAATTGCATCACACGTGTAATTTAAAAATACCCGAATTGATTAAATAATAAATGCTTAGAAATACGGGGTGTTACATGCACAAAACGATACTCAACAATATGAAGAGTAATATTAGGAAACTGACTTTGAAAGTCTTGAGAAAATAAAACTAATAACAACATTCCTACTACAAAAAACAAAAATTTTGAGGCGGCATAATTTTCGAGGCAACTTGTTCAAACGAAAAGCATAGGGTCGCTTAAACAACGATACTATTCTCATTCAAACTAAAAATAATCTCGTTCGAACGAAACATATGATCTCGTTCGAATAAACTTCGAACGATCTTTGAACGAGATTTCACTAGTAGTAGAAAAATTCGTTTGAACTTCGTTAGAAGGCCGTTTCAACGACATACAGCAACTCGTTTGAACCAGCAAAACATCTTGTTCAAATGAATAAAGTAATTTCATTTGAACAAGTCGCTCGAACGAATTTTCACAAAAAATAAAATTTTCTTTAAAAACATTTTAATGAAAAATGGCCTCAAACATTAAAAAAAAACACAACAGAATTCTAAGGATAAAAAATAATACGCATTCATACCTCATTAGATCCATGGATGTTGAATACAAAATATGGCACAAAATACAGCACGATGATGTAGATGTTTTAACTTGGCTGCTATGGTCGTCAATCACACACGCCATAGGCTTTGAAGAATACACCAACCAAATTCCCAACCCATGATTCAAATGGTTTTGTCCAAGCGGAATTAAACCAATACATACAAATTGACTCTATTAAAAAAATTCCTTACAAATCTCCCCCTTTGGCTATTACGGACCAAAACACAAAAACAAAATCATGTGGGCTTTCAAGCTCTCTAAAGACTCAATCCTAACCCCAAAAGGAAAAAGTACAAACACTTGACAAACAAAAACTTAAGTAGATTTTCTCTTATGAAACTTTAATGCAACGTTGAAAAAGTGCACACTTAAACACACTTTTTAAATGCAAATGGAATATATAACAATATAAATCCGCATATGAAAAACCCTCCCCCTTTGTCTAACTATCTACACGTAAGATAGGACGTATTTCCCTAAGGTAAAAATCTCTTCCCTAGGGTTAAAGAATTAGATACCATTTCTCCCCTTTATTATTCAATAATAGAAAAAGAATAAGGTGCACAATATAAACAACTTCTCCCTTAAATTTAAGTTTAAATGAAAGCAAGTAATATAATGAGATGATGTGAAGTGAAATGCAACGACAAATAAACTTGGCAACACAAGCATAAATAGTCTAAACAATGAAACATATGAAACCAATTTTCATGCAAAAATTAAAGCATAAGATACCAATATTAGCACGCAATAAAAGGTACCAATATGATCATAAAACATGCTAATATGAATAGAAGATAAAGCATATGGCAAACATGGATTAAATTCAAATGTAAAGACTCAAAATAAGCATACCATATATGTAAATGTGCAAAGATACCAATGATGAACAAACATATATAGGAATAAACATCATTAAGGACACAAAACACATAAGCTTTCCACACTCGTATCACGTAAATGCGTCTAAACCAAAAGTGGTACAGAGTGAAGGAAATTGAACTAAAAATAAGAGAAATATGGCTCAATGACACAAAAAAGGTCCAAGGAGTTCTATTTGACTGTATTAACTTATCAAACTTTGATTTAGCCTCATGTGACAAATAATGAACTCATAAAGAACAAATATACACAATGCACACTAACCTAAAAATCTTGATGATTTTCAAATCAACAACGCCAAACATTTAAGCATAACTAGGACTCACTGTGCAAACTCATTGATCTTAAACTTATAACACTCTTAAAATAAACATGTATCATTTTTTTTCACTCACTTTCTTTTGAAGATATAATTTGAAGCATCGATAAAAAAAAATTAGCCTTTATGATTTTTTTTTCTTTGCCTCTATTTTCTTTTAGGCTCTTGCCAATGGTGGCCTTTCATGTAAAGGAGATTTACTCCATTCGTAATCTTTTTCTATTTCACCCTCATATTTTATCAAACAAAATAGACTCTCGGACAATGGTTCTTACATGCACAAATCTTCCATAGTAAAAAAAGATATGTATATGACAAGATTGATATGAGAACACCTCACTTAGATCATGCAACATAGACAATTAAAATCCAAAAGAGCTTGTGCAAAGTGTGTGCGGAGGCATATGCAAAGTGAATCCATTAAGAAAATGAAAGTCGAATAACTCTATAAAAGCATGATTAAGAACAATCCTATGCATTGAAATTCAGTATCAAATGTCCTATCCACATGAAAACATGTAACGTGTGGGATTCAAACACTCCGATATGCCATACAAAATGTGTAAAACTAAAATACACAACATAAACAAAAATATTTATGAGTTTTTAAATATTTTTCAAAAACGATACCAATTTCGAAACTAATTACATAAACAACTCAAAACACAAACAAAATCTTTTTGTATTTTTCAATAAGACCTAATAAATAAAAAATTAAATTATAAAAGGTAAACATCATATAACTAGCAATAACATATAACATGAAGCACAAAATCCAGTGTATGAAAGCATACAAACATAATCAACCACAAGATATAGCATGAGAAGAATTATGTGCAAGCATGCGAGAGTCAACAAATCTAACATTCAATGTCTCTAAATCGAATATCCTAACCCAAATATATGAATACTTAATGCCTCGGGTTTTTGGAACCATGGTGATACAATATCTAGACTTCCTCTGACTTCTTCTACGATCATAACAAAATGCTTACGGTGGCCTTTCCTAGCATAATCTAAGCATGTGTAAACATGAGGAATAATACCCTTGGATTGACCTTTTCTCACATCCTTGGAAATTTTTGACATTCTTAAACACATAGTATTGACTTTAGGCGCGAAAGCATTTGAATTATTAAAGCCAATACTACTACAACTTGAGTCTCTTAATTTATCTTCTAACTTCAAAATCCTAGACTCAAGAAAAAACTTAGACTCTTGAACCTTTTGGGACTCCTTCTTCATATTTTAAATAGTTCCTAGAAGGTTATCTCGGTCCCCCTCAATGTAAGCAAAGTTATCCCTAAGAGTCTTTTTCACGTGCCCTTCAATTATACATCAATTTATCATTAACGTCTATAAACATGTTCTTTCACCCTTAGAGTCCTTTATCTCACTTTTTAAAACATGGACTCTAATCCCACTCTTTTTCTTGGACATTTCAAAAAATTTTAAATCACATTTCATGTCCTTGAGCTTTTTATAAAGAATGTCTCGTTGAGTTTGAATGTTTTGCAAAAATTAATTATCGTCTTTTAAGCATGAATACTCTTTTCAAGAAATTTTATCCCTTTTGCATGTTTCAAATTCAACTTAGTTAACCTATCAACGCGGTTATAAGGCTCATTAAATTCCTCTTGAATATTAAAACCATCATCATTGACACTAAGTTATCGTGTTGATCTATATTTTCTTCTCATTTTGAAGGCCCATTAAGAGAAACAAAAAAACGAGAGAGAGAGAGAGAGAGAGAGAGAGAGAGAGAAACACAACCCTAAAATAGGAAGAAAATATAGATCAACACGATAACTTAGTGTCTCTCTAATACTAATTTGAAAAAAGTAGTTTTTATATGGATTGCCAAACACACACCCATTATAAAAAAAATTGAATTAATTGTATATCAACCCAATTAAACCGATTGTTGTGTTGAACAATTTACCAAATTTTATCTTACCTAAGCATTTATCTAGGAGAGTATAGCACGAGAAAATTAAAGAAATCACATAATGCCTAATGTATGAGGAAACCCCAAATAGGAAAAATCTCGGACGGCCCAGTCACTCAAATTCACTATGATAAGGAATTACACAAAGACAAAAAATAGTTTATATAACCGACTCGAATCCTTCAAGCCTTGATGCATCTTCATTACTTCGACCTTCTCTTCATAACGACACATAGGATTCCACCTACACACTGACACAATGTGTGCTCCTCACATGCCTCGATATCCACTGATCTAGGCTTAATAACCGTTAATAGCAAATAAATACGGAGTCCATAGCACGAAACGAACAATATGAAGAGTTTATAAACTTTTGTGCTAAAAAATAAGATCTTAAACAAGCATATATAGATGAAACTTGGATCTTAAAACTAATTGGATAAACTGGGATTTAGAGGATTTTTATTGCTCTTTGAAAACTAACTTCGAAAGCTTTGAGGGAAAAAAACTCATTCCAATATTCTATTTATTAGAAATATGAATTTCGAGGCGGCATATTTTTTTAGGGAACTCGTTCGAATGAAAATCATAAGGTCATTCGAACGAAGTTATTATTCTCGTTCGAACCAATAATAATCTCGTTCGAACGAAACAGTTGATCTCGTTCGAACAGACTTCAAGCACTCTTTGAACGAGATTCCACTATTAAGCAGAAAAATCATTTGAACTTCGTTAGAAGGTTATTTAAATGACATACAACAACTCGTTTGAACCATCAAAACATCTCATTTGAAAGAACAAAGCAATTTCATTTGAGTAGGTCATTCGAACAACTTTTCACAAAAATAATTTTTTTAAAAAAATCATTTTTATTAAAAATGGCCTCAAACATTTTAAAACTAACACCAAATAGAAATTCTAAAGGATCAAAAGTAATACGCATTCATACCTCATGAGATCCATGGACGTAGAAGACGAAATATGGCATGAAACACGACACGATAATGTAATTACTTTAACCTGGTCGCTAAGATCTTCAATCGCACACATCATAGGCTTTGAAGCATAAACTAGTGCAAGTAATAACTTATGACTCAAACGATCTTGTACAAACGGAATTAAGCCACTACATACGAATTAACTTTATTGAAAATTTGTCTTTACAAATATGTTAAGACTATAGTCTTTTCAAACATATGACAATAGATATTGTCGTACTTTCGGTCATTAGAGTAAAATCACCGGTGACCCTTCGTTAAAATGCAAAAATAATTTTTCATTGTCATTTTTTTGCTTTATCGGTCATTTTTAATGTTCATATCCTGCCTTTGATAAAAAAAAAAAGAATTACGCAGAATACTCAATTTTTAGTGTTACACTCCGGTATAAGTTTGTTGTATTAACATTGCAAATTTAATTTTGCAGTGAAAAAATGCAAATATAATATTGAAATCCAGCAACGGAACAACAATAATAAGGCAATAAAGAGTGATTCGGTAATATTACATCTAAAACATCAAAAATCAAATAGAAAATAGAAAATATTAACGTTGCAAAAATTAATTTTGCACTCTAGCCAAGTAGTAGTGATGGTGAGAGTTTTGATGAAAGGGGATTCGGTGACATTTTTAGTCCAATATTCGAAAGGAAAGCAGATTTTTTTAAAAAGAAATAAAACACCCCAATCTAAAAAAATAAGGACTAGATTTGAAAAGAAAATAAATGATAAATTGATTTTTATTAACATAATGCATTAATTAAGGATAAATAAATAGGGACTATCTTAAAAAAAACTGACTATTCTTTCATGGAGTAGACTATGGGTATAAGAAAATGAAGGAGATACTAAGACAATTGTATTTTAAGATGATAAAAGGTTTTTTTTTTATATAGAATAGTTTTAGGGACTAATTTTATAAATAAATTGTTGTGTGTCCTGTGGATCTAATGAAAATGTTAACAAGTCATTTCCTTACAAAAATAAGCAACTTTAATTAAGGACAATTAAAATAAGGACTATTTTTATAAAAGAAAAGTGAATTGTCCTAAAAATAAAGGTGATATAAAAATAATTGTATTTAAAGACGATAAAAGGGCCTTTTTGGTATTAAATAATTTTAAGGACCAAAATTATTGTTTGTCCTATACTCATAGTGAATACATTAACAAATAAATTTTCTACATTTTCCCTTTAAAAAAATTGGAATGCATAACACAACAAATCGTAGTATTTGCCTGAGTAGCTCCGAGAGTGAAAGCAGAATAATCAAAATTTGAACATTTATAAAATGCATGGGCTTCCAAATCTAGGGAGATGTAACTCGAGTCACGTGTCAAAATTAAAAAAATGTGTAAAATCAAGGGTTATTTCAGGTTTGGCACACACTAATTATTTGATATTAACTTTGATCCTCAACATTTACATTTTTTATGATTTAACCTTCAAAATGACTTTTAATAACAAAAAACGTGTTGCTAAATATACTTAATAAAAAATTTTGTAACACTTCTTGTGTCGCTAAAAATTATTTTGGGTGTCACACCCCAAGAAAATAAAAATAGCAGAGATAAGAATAATTATAAAGAATTAATAGGGATCAAATCCCATATCACCTTAAAATCAATGTGTATTTTGCACAAGGATATGCACATCCGTAGACGATTTCTTACCCCTCTCTCTCCAATTGACGTTTATCCAGTTGCCCCAGTCTCATATATCTTTTACGATTCCACATGTTTTATTATTATTGGTGTCGCATTTTCACACAAGGCACGTAATAGAGTAGAAAGTGGATAGTAAATTTATTACAAAAAATTCAGATTTCATTCATAAAAAATTGATAATAAATATAGGTGCACTGCAAAATATGTATTAGTGCCGGAGATGCTCTAATACATACAAACTAAATTTGTTTATACTAAATAATTTGAATTTAGATTTGCAAAAAGGTACAACCTACCTATTTTAAGTTCAATGTATGAAGTTTAAGTTGTTTAACCAACGGGGCAAAAATCTTTTGTCTGATGGCTTAGAGTTGTTGTTGATGAAGAAAACAAAGTGAAAGCTTGATAAGGGAGTAGGAAAACCGCATCTGACCTCATTCAATCCTAAACAACAGTGCTTGTACGATATGATATTTTATAGGGCCCCACATGTTGGCCACAACTGCAACAGTAAACACAAGTTGCCAAATAACCCGATGAGCCAACTATCCTTGTGGAAATGAGTTCGACTTGTCCCCTCTTAAGACAATAATATCCAAACACACGATAATTTTCTAAGTTTAGGAGAAAATTTGCTGACGACGGTCCCATAATTTGATGCATAAAATAAGGTGAGATTATCTCAAACCCCTTTTGGCATTGGACAAAATGAAATTTGAGATAACTTTCATCATATTTATCCTTTTCATCGAGTGCATAAATAGAAACAGTAAATTTTAAAAAAAAAATCTTGTAACTCGTGACCTAATAATATTTTTGAGTCCGTTTTGTTTAGGAGAAATATTTTTTAACACCGTGAAAAAGTAAAATGATTCAAATACATTTTTACATACTTCGAGGTAATTTTTATTCACTAACAGAAAGGAGGTTAAAGCGATAATTTAAAGGTGGGTGATCGTCGAGATAACATGTGAGAGAAATGGCAATCTCATGAGGTTTAGGATTAAAAAGAAAATTAAACAGCATGGAAATCTCTTTGACAATGCTATCCAATGTGTCGCTAGTTTTTTCCTCTTTTTAAGTATGATTTTAATCTATTTAGACTTAAAGGTACCAAAATATGGTATTTTTTTTTGTTTTTCTAAATAGTGAAAATGTTAATGCCTATATGTGGCTATGAATGTATAGGATGTAGAACTGACTTTATATGTAAACTTGAAAAAATGTAATAGTTTATAAATTTATTCGAATATGAAATAATATATTTTTCATATGTAAATTTAAAACATCTTATAAACTAAACTAATAGCAACATAAGACTACCTGTTGATGTAAAAAACTAGATTGCTCTAATTATTCAATCACTGATAAATAAATAAGACAAAGATTTTTAAAGTGGTTCGGCTAGGAATAAAGCCTACGTCCACTGTTATGTTATTGCTGAGTGTTTGCAGAATTCTTGATTACAAGTTCTCTCAAGAAATTCCGGTCCTCCTGAATGAAGATGATACAAGGTATTTATAGCCTTTAGGCTGTACATGAAAGGTTCGATCTATTAAATGACATACATATGAAAGGGTAATACATTTAATGTAGCGTGGGCGTCAAGAATATAAACATTCAATGAATAGTTGAACAGTTGTCCGTCTGGTAATTAATGATACGGCCGAGATGCAGCTCGGACCGCCTTAGTTGCTCGTTGATCAAGAGTTCCTCGGAGCGCATGTAGTATCTCGGGATGATGGAGTTCCTCGGGGTGTCTTCCTAATTGCTCGGAGAGAATATGAAATGGTTGAAGGAATTAACTTCCTCGCTACTATTATGCCATGTAGATTGACACGTGTCTTCGTATTATTCGTCCACATCAGCATATTAATTTTGGTATCAACAGAAGCCCCCAATGTTTCATATTTCGAACTTTGAGGAGTATGGAATATTCTTTCTCGGTATGTAGCAATATTGAATGATCTTTCTGGGTTTTAGGAGCATCGTATTTGAATTTATTTCCCAATTCATAGAATCCGCCTTTTTTCGAATTTTTAATAGCGCTTCGATCTTCGTGCCCTTTTTGTCCTTTTAGCCGCCGGAAGTTCAACAGTTTCTTTCGTGTAATCATTTCCTTCGCCGATTCCCAAGGCAAAGTATTTAAACTTCTTAGGTAACCATACCGTCCTCTTCTTTTCCCAATTTCTTGCATTCAAGCTTTCTATTCTTTCCTTCTCTCTTGTGCGTTCATCCTTGTTTTCGTTCGTTGTCAACATACCTCCTTTCTTCCTGTAAGATCTTTTTCCTTTCTTCTCTTTTATTCAGTATGGTTTATATTGTGGAGTCTGTTGAGAAATTTCGTTCTGATTTTTCCATTCCTTCGTGGGTAACTCTAGAGGTTCTTTCTGAGCCTTTAGATTACTTTCGATTAGCTGAGGGACATTGGTTCCCCAGTCTTTTTGTTGCTGAATGTGGATTTTCTTTTCCACCAAACCCATTGTGTCTTGAGTTTTGTCAGTATTTCGATCTTGTCCCTGCAAAAATAGCCCCCAATTCATGGAGAATAATTAATGGGGTGTACAAATTAAATTTAACTCATGGGACTCGTATAGGGATCCCTGAAATTATGTCCTGCTATAAGTGGGCCACTCTAGATAATATTTATTATTTAAAAACTAGGTTTCTGAATAGAGCCCTTGTAGTTAACCTCCCTGATTCAAACAGAGATTATTTTGAACATGGGTTGGTTATTAAAAATTGGCAATATGCCCCTTTAGTTGGAGATAGAGTATACAACGGTCCCAGATGCCCCCCATATGGCAATGGGATAGGTTTATTTTTCATTTTATTTTACTTATGAAATTATGCTTTTATCATGTTTGACAAAATGTATGACTGATATCTCATTATGTATTTATTTGTAGTTGATAGCAAACAAAAAACTCCAAAAGAATCAGAGGTTAATATCAAGCATCTGAAACTTATCTGGGGTTTGCATAAGAACGTTGCAGACGAGCACATCAGGTCTGCATCATATTTGCTACAGTATAAGAGTTATACAACTTCTTATACTGCTCGCCCTGTTGAGCCAGCTTCCACTCCAGAAGACTCTTCTTCAGATTCTCATCTTCCTTTAAGTCAGAGAATGGGCAAGAAAAGAGCTCCTCCTTCTCTATTTGATGAAACAAATTCTGTTGTTGGGGCCAAGAAGAGCAAGACTGATATCCCTGAAGGGACTAAGAAGGTGGATGTTGCACCTTCCAAAATTACCGAGAAGCCCCCAGTGGTTCCGAGCAAGAAAACTGCTCCTGTTGAGATAATTTCTATCTCCCCGACCAAGAGTTCCTCCTTGGTTGAAGTTGCTGACGTCCCATTGAAGAGATTGAGGAAATCATCCTCAGTCAATTTGGCTGAAACTGCCTCCACATTGCCAGCTGGTTGTGTTGGTGTTCCCACCATCATTCCTCCGAGCTCTGCAATGAGCTCGGTGAAAACTTGGATCATACCCAAGGTCCAAGGAATTGATGAAATTTTTTTTAGGGATATGCTGACATCCCTAGCTACTCGTCATCTTGCTTCGGTAAATTTCTCACACTCTGAATTTCTTTTCTTTTTCTGAGTATTTGTATTTTTGCACTGACTTACTGCTTTTCCCCTCTTTCAGCTGGTGAACTGTTTTAATAACATTGTGAAGAAGGACGAGGTAATTAAAGCCTCTAGTTCCTCGTCTGGTGTAGAGGATGCTCTGTTGGGTTTGACCCAATCTTTGAAGGAATCTCGCCAACAGTACAATGAGGACAAGACTGTTTGGGTGAAAAAGTTGTCAATAGTTGAAGCCGAGAAAGTGAAGTTGGCTGAGATCTCCAAAGGTTTGGAGAATAAAGTAAAAAGTTTGGAGATTGAGCATAAAAAATATGATGACAAGCTCAAGAATTTTGGAGAGCTTGAAGATAAGTTGAAGAAAGCAGAGGAGGAGTTTCTCGTCCTGCGAGATATCAAAAGTAAAAAAGAAGAATTGGTCGTGAAGCTCTCCTCGGAGAAATTGAGAAGAAAGGTTGCAGTCAAAAAATCCTTCAGTGCTGGCTGGGAGAAAGAATGGGATAAGGGAATTGTTGCAATGGCATCCCAAGTTCAATATGGGAAGTTGAAATACTTCCATGATGGCTGGGTAGCTGCTCTGCAAGAGTTGAAGATTAAAGACGATTCTGAGCTATTCCAACTACACCTCCCTGGTCCTCCTCCAGCAATTGTGGACGAAGAAGAAGATGAGCCTGTTTCTGATGAATCTTCTATAGCCATGGGTGATCAGGTCTCTGCCTCTCAACCCTCTGCCACCGAGGAGATTTCTTCCATGCCTCCTCCTCCTGAGAAGATTCCTTCCGATCAAGTCGTTGTTACTACCGAGCAACCAAGCTCCTCGTCCCAGCCTCCCGAGAAAGTCTTGGGTGGCAAGGAAAAGGTGTGAAGTTGTTCGGTATCATTTCTATCTTTCATTACTTGTAATTGAACAATGTAATCCTTTTATGGTCTAATAAAATACATCTTTGTTCCTCTCTGTTGTGGATGACTTGTTTTTGTTGATTGTTGTCTTCTCTTCATTAGTTTGTTGCTAGAATGGAACTGTTATCCGCCCATGATACCAAACTGATGCAGCAATGTCACGAATACTATAAAGCTGGTCACACAGAGCTAAGTGTATCAGAAATTTCTGACATCCTTGGCCATGATGTTTCAGAGCAAGCAATTGAGGCTTATCGGTATTTGAAGAGTTTACTTGACCGAGCTGTGGCCAACAATGTCGGCTACTATGACTTGATTGAAGAGCTTCATGGTTCCATAGAGGATCTTCAAAATCAACACAATGAATCAATGGCTTCGTTGCACAAGGATTATGAAAATAGATATCAATAACTTTCTTCTGAAACAAGCCATAAAAAGATCCTTGCTGGATATGATATTAGGGAAAGAACTTTAAAAGGTGAAGTTGAGGCTTGCAGGCAGATTGCTGAGTTGCTGGAACAGGAGAACAATAATTTGCAGAAAAAGTTGGCACAGTATGAATCTGCAGCATCATCTTCAACTGCTTTAGTACCAGTTACTGATGAAGGTTTCTCGTTCTTAGAGGTTGAAAACGCCAAATTAAGACAAGAATTGGATAACTTAAGAAGATCTGTTATTCCAGTGACTGCTCGGGGATGAGGAAGAGGTTCTCGGGGGCGAGGAAGAGCTGTTCAAAATGTTGTCGAGGAACAAGGTTCTCCAGTCGCTTCTCGGAACCGATCAAGAGTTCTTAGTCGCAATGTTGAAGAGGCTCGTACCCAATCTACTTTGGAAACTCAAGCATTCTAATTAAACGTCAAAGATCGGGCTCTATCAGAAATGTCCAAGAAAAATCTATCCTTGGAAGATCAACTTACTGCAACAAAGTCTGCTCTACATACTAAGGATCTTTTTGCAAAAAACCTTCTCGAGCAATTGGATAGATTAACTTTTCAATTTCATAAGCAACCCAGGGAATTCTGGATGGCAGGATATAATGAAGCTCTTGTTCATTTGGATGCTCGTATTGAACATACCAACAATGAAGGTTATAAGCAGGGGTGGTTGAATGCAATGGGTGTGTTAAAATTGGAGCAAGGGCATTATTTATGGGATTATCATGCTCCAGGGTTATTAGACTTGCCTGTACCACCTTTCAAATTGGACATGGCATGGATCCCAGGTCGTTCCATTCCTCGTAGCTTAATTTCAAAATACCTCGATGATTATAACCTTCATTCCCAAATCGAAGTATCTCGTCCAGAACATCTAATGGAGACACCTTCAATAATGAATGTCAGAATGTTGAAAGACTTGAACTTTATTAATTCTCCCCTTTGCCTGGAAGATCCTCCTGCTGGCGACGAGCCTATTTCTAAAGCAGAGGGCAAAAAACCAATAGAATAGGAATATCAATGTAATAGTTAGTACATTCATGTAACCTGTAATTTATTTTGAATTTTAATGAAAAGACTTTCATTTTCGGTTTGCAAATTTTGCTATTGTCTTGTGTTTATCAAACACCTTTACATTTGTGCATATGTATCTGTTAAAGATAACAATAATATTGTTCACTGAGCAACTTAATAAAAAGTTACAAGTATCAAGGTTGTTCAATCACTTGAGTATAAAATGTTCAAAATGTTTCCAACCAACCAAAGTGGTTAAATAATGTTTGTCGACCAACTACAGTTGATGGGATTTTATCCCCGACCAGCCATACTTGGTTAAATTTCAAATATTTTCATAAAATGTGTCTGACCAACTAAGGTCAATAATTTATCCTCGTCGACCAACTACAGTTAGTGGGTTTTTATCCCCGACCAACTATACTTGGTGTATTTTGGAATATTTTGTTCTTCAAAGAATTTTTTGTAATAATCTTACCTCCCGACCAACATAAGTTGTAATGTGAGAGTATATTTTTATCTTACCAACCGTAATTGATCATGATGGTGTACACCTCTTAACCAAAGGAGTAGTAGTGGTTCTTTCGAATTATATGTCCACTAGATATCTTACCAACCGTAGTTGGTCACACTAGTGTCGCCTCCTAACCAAAGGAGTATTTTTTGGTTATTTCGAACTGTCCACTAGATATCTTACCAACCGTAGTTGGTCACACTAGTGTCGCCTCCTAACCAAAGGAGTATTTTTTGGTTCTTTCGAACTGTCCACTAGATATCTTACCAACCGTAGTTGGTCACACTAGTGTCGCCTCCTAACCAAAGGAGTATTTTTTGTGCGTAGTGTATTACACTAGTATTCCCCGAAAAACTTTCAACAGAAAGAAAATGATGAAACATCCTCGTTTTATTCATAATGAAGGAAATGCTTTACATTTTACATTACTGATAGTACTTGCGCAGGTGTTCAGCATTCCATGCATTCTTAAATTCTTCTCCCTCTAGGGTTGCTATTCTGTAAGTTCCTGGTCGAACAACCTCTGTAACTCGGTAAGGTCCATGCCAGTTTGCTTCCAACTTATTTTGCTTCTGAATGACTTTCTTTAGCACATAATATCCTTATTTTAAGTCACATTTCTTCACCCTTTTGTTGTAGAACAGAGTTGTACGTTGTTGGTAAGCAGCATTCCTAATGGTTGCCTCTTCTCTAACCTCCTCGAGCATATCCAAATCCAGTCTTCTCATCAAATCGCTGACTGGGGAATTGAAATTCAGTACCCTATGCGTTGGGAGACCCAACTCGGCAGGTATCACAGCCTCACTTCCAAATGCTAGCATATATGGTTATTCTCCAGTTGCTGCTCGGAGAGTTGTTCGGTAAGCCCATAATACTGATTGGAGCTCATTAATCCAATTTGCTTTAGCTTCATTTAACCTCTTCTTCAAACCATTTAGTAATGTTATATTCGTCACCTCAGTCTGTCCATGGCTTTGGGGATGGCCTGGTGCTGAATGAAGCTTCAAAATGTTCGACTGATGACAATAGGCAGCAAATTCTTCATTATCGAATTGTGTTCCATGGTCTGTGATGAAAGCATGGGGGAGACCATATCGACAAATGATGCTCTTCCAAATGAACTGATATACCTTCTCGTACGTCATATCAATTAGTGGTTTAGCTTCCACCCACTTAGTAAAGTAATCCACTTCTACGACGAGGTACTTGAACCTTCCTCGGGTCGTCGGCAACGGTCCAACCAGATCAACCCCCCACATGGCAAATGGCCAAGGTGAAGTTATGGGTGTCAACAATGCTTGTGGAGTTCTTCGGATGGAGGAAAAACGTTGGCACTTGTCACACTTCTTGGCATAGGCTATACAATCAGCCCTCATCGTCGGCCAGTAATATCCCTGTGTCATTACCCTTTGCAAAAGTGTCCGACCTGCTACATGAGCTCCACAAGATCCTTCATGGATTTCTTCAACAAATTCCTTGACTTCTGATGGATGCACACATCTCTGCAAACCTGCCATAATTCCTCGTCTATACAAAACACCATTAGTTAACACATACCGAGCAACTTTATACTTCAATTTCTTGGCAGCTAGCTTGTCCTCCGGTAATTCTCCTTCTTCAATGTATGCCCTGATAGGATCCATCCAAGATGGTCCTAAATCAAGGGTAATAATTTTCACCGTCAGATCTTCTTCTATGCGCCGACTTTCTAATACTTCAATTGGTATCGTTCTTCGCAGCTCGGTGCGCATAGCTGACGCTAATCGGGCCAATGCGTCTGCTCTAGCATTCTCCATCCTAGGTATTCTCACCAATTGAATAACATCAAATTCTGTCAATAACTCCATCACCTTTGCATGGTACTTCACCATTAATTCTCCTTTAACTGCATATATTCCCATCATTTGATTCACAATTAATTGAGAATCACTGAAAACAATTATTTGCCGTGCCTCCATAACTTTCGCCAAATGAAAACCTGCTATCATGGCCTCATACTCAGCTTCATTATTGGAAGCCTTGAATTGGAATCGCAAGGCATATTCCATGTCAATATCATCTGGGGTGTTTAAAACAATCCCTGCTCCACAACCAGCTGTGCAAGATGATCCATCTACATATAATCTCTATGTAGGTAACTCGTCTTCAAATTTCTTATCTGTCAGAGCTCCTCGGTAAAATATCTGTTGTTTTCTTTCATCATCCCCTGGTATCTTTCGTTCCTCGTCGGTCATCTGTTCGTGCCCTTTTACCAACCGGAGTTGGTCTGGGTTTGAATATGATGATTTTTCTACATCCACAAGTCCTCTTACCAACCTTAGTTGGTCTAGACCTGTGTCTGTTGATCCTGTATCGTCCACAGGTAGGTCAGCAAGTACCTTTTATTCCTCGGGGGTATCGGGGTATGTGAACTCTGCTATAAAATCTGCTACAGCTTGCCCCTTTAATGATGATCTGGTTTCATACACAATATCATATTCACCGAGTTCTATTGCCCAATACATCAACCTTCCTGATTTTTCTGGCTTGTGAAGGGCTTGTCTTAACGGCATGTTGGTATACACGATGATGGTATGGGCCTGGAAGTATGGCCTCATTCTTCTACTTGCCTCAATTAACGCTAATGCCAATTTTTCTAGCTTTGGGTACCTGATTTCTGCACTTCGGAAAGCCTTACTTGTGTAATAAATTGGCTTCTGGACTCCATTCTCCAATCTGATCAACGCCGAGTTGACTGCATTCTCTAATACTGCCAGATACAAGTACAACTTTTCTCCTGTTATTGGCCTAGACAGCAATGGTGGGGCTCCCAAATACTTCTTCAAATCTTGAAAGGCCTTCTCACATTCATCAGTCCACTCAAAACTTTTTCGCAGTGTTTTGAAGAATGGGAGGCATTTATCAGTTGCTCGGGATACAAATCTGTTGAGCGCTGCAACTCGTCCTGTAAGACTCTGTACTTCTTTCCTCGTCGTTGGGGATCGCAGCCCTAAAAGAGCTTTGATCTTTTCTGGATTCGCCTCAATGCCTCTTTGGTTGACGATGTATCCGAGGAACATTCCTTCTCGTACTCCAAAGGTACACTTCGTCGGGTTGAGCTTCATTTAGTATTTGTCCAGTTGATCAAAGGTCTGGCCTAAGTCAACTAGATGATCAGTAGCTCTCTTGCTTTTGGTGAGCATGTCGTCGACATAGACCTCCATGTTGCAGCTGATTTGTTCGGCAAAAACCTTGTTCATCAGCCGCTGATATGTTGCACCTGCATTTTTTAAACCAAAAGGCATAACATTATAACAATAAGTTCCCCTTGGGGTAATAAAAGAAGTACTTTCCCTATCTTCAGGTTTCATTTTGATCTGATTGTAGCCAGAGTATGCATCCATGAAGCTGAGTAGCTCATGTGCCGAGGTAGCATCCACTAGCTGATCGATTCTGGGCAATGGAAAATGATCTTTAGGACATGCCTTGTTAAGATCAGTGAAATCAACACACATTCTCCATTTATTATTCTTCTTTTTTACCATCACCACATTTGCCAACCAATCTGGATATTTCGCATCTTCAATGAATTGGGCTTTCTGGAGCTTTTCGACCTCCTCTTGTATGGCTTGGTTCTTCTCGGGACTAAACACTCTTCTTCTCTGCTTCACAGGCTTGATCTCCTTATTCACATTGAGCTCATGACATAAGAAGTTTGGATCTATTCCTGGCATGTCTTCATGACTCCAAGCAAAAGTATTCTTCCTGTTTCTCAAGAAAATTATCAACTCCTGTTTTATTGAAACATCCAACGACGATCCTATCTGGGTTACTCGTTCAGGATGCTCGTCGTCCAGAATAACATTTTCTGTAGATTCCACCACCTGTCCTTTTACAAGTTGAGATTCATCCCTAGGATCAAGAGTTTCAATTTCTGTACCTTCCTCCACTTGGTAAGTAGTAGTCTTTTTCCTTGATTCTTCAAGTTCCTCTTGCTCGGCAGACGAATAATAGCATTCCCAAGCTACTTTTTGATCACCTTTCATAATTCCGACTCCAAAATTCGTTGGGAATTTCAAACACTGATGTACTGTAGATGGAACTGCTTCGAACTTCTTCAATCCAACTCTTCCCATGATGATGCTGTAGGCTGATTGCACATTCTTATCCATCACAAAGAAGCGTATTCTTTCTGTTCGACAAGCAGGCCAAGTTCCAATGAGTATATCCAACTTGATCGTCCCAAGTGGAAAAACTTTCTCGCCAGCAAAACCCAGAAGGGGTCTGTGATAAGGTTCCAATTGAGATAATTTCAAATTCAAGCTATCAAAGCATGAATAGTACATGATGTCTGCCGAACTACCGTTGTCTACTAACACCCTTGAAATGACTACATCCTTCATCCTCATTTTGATCACCAAAGGATCATCATGAGGGTAAAGAACACCTGCCAGGTTATTTTTTGAAAAACCAATCACTAGCTTCTCTTTGTTTACTTTCCTCGGACGATCATCCTCGGCCAGATTTATTCGCTGAATATATGAACAAGCTTGAGCCTCTCCTAGGTAAGCTTTTCTTTCTGCAGTAAGGTCCCCTCCTCCTTCATCTCCTCCTGTAATAACATTACAATCAAATGACCCAAAACGTATGGAAAATACCTCTCGTTCAGGCTCCCTTGGCTTCTTGGGAAGATCGGGGTCATCATCTGGATCATCTTCATGGTCCCTCTTCTTTTTATCCTCTGCACGACGAGGAGATCTAGATCTTTCTCTAGTTCTATCATCATTCTTCCTCTCACCCCTGCGATCTACATATTTTGACAATTTTCCTCTTCGGATAAGCGTTTCAATCTCGTTCTGAAGGGCTATGCAATTTTTGGTCATATGGCCATGATCTTTGTGAAACTCGCAGTATTTGGCCTTATTCCTCAAATCAGGATTTGTCCTCAGTTTCTCAGGCCACTTGATTTCCTCGCTATTCTTGATTTCTTCCAAAACATGATTAATACCCATTTTCAATGGAGTACAATTGTCGTATTTCTTTAGGACTTCCCATGACGTTCTATTATTCTTGGAGTGCTTGTCAACACCATTAACTTTCTGCTCTTTCTTCTTAGACTTGTCGACCTCCACTTTGGTTTCTTTATTCATATTCTTCTTTGCAGCCATAGCCTCCTCGGCATTCATGATTTTGGCCGCTTTTTCCATCAACTCCGACATAGTTTTAGGTGGATCTTTGGCCAAAGTGTAGTATAACTTATTAGGTAACAAACCACTCATCAAAGCAGTGATTGCTGTCTTTTCTTCGTAATCTATGACTTCCAACTTCTCGTTATTAAAACGAGTTATATAATCTCTAGTACTTTCACCTGATTTTTGTCTAACACTTAGCAAGTGTGCTACTCGCTTTACTGGCTTCGCCCCAAAACAAAAATTGCCAATGAACAACTCGGCTAATTGAATAAAAGTTGAAATCTTACCCCGAGGAAGATTATTATACCATATCTGTGCATATCCGGTAAGAGTTCCCGAGAATGCTCTACACCTCATCTCGTCGGGGACGGCATAGATGTCGGCAGCAGCTTGGTATTGTTCTATATGAAGAACAGGATCTGTCTTTCCATCATACTTGGGGGTCACTACAGGTGCTTTGAATTTCGACGGTGTAGGAAAATCCACAATGGCTTGCACAAAAGGTGTTCCTTGAACAAAAGTTCTCTGTAAGGGGTTTCTTGCCTTAGCCATTTCTCCCAGTCTATCCTCCAACCGCTGAATGGAACCTTTCCATGCTTCATTTCCTTCCTCAGGCCGCTTAGTCTGAGCAATTGATTGCTCTGACGTAGCTTCCTGAGATTTATCTCGACGAGTAGCTGGTCGTGATTGTGCTGATCCTTCTCTCAAACGTGATAGTGGTCGAAAGCTTCTCGATGGAGCTCTAGGTGGACTCATGTTTCTCCTTGGTCCTAACCTACTGAAAGGAGATACCCGGCTTAATCTTTCCAAGGCACTGGTTCTCTCCGGAGAGAGAGATATAGGTTGATCTGTATCTGTAGCCCGTATTGATGAAGTTCGCCCAGGTTGATAAGAAGAATCATTAGATTCTCCATTGCGATATGACCCAGTACGTCTGGATCGCGATTGCCCACGATCACTCCTTTGCCATGAATAAGTAGGTGCACCGCCTTGAAGAGTTTGAAGGAGTTGCCTCATAGATTCTTGCATGGCGGTTTGTCCTTGAGCCAGATTTGTCATAATTCCGGCCAGATCTGGAGATGCAGATGGATTTGGAGGATTTCCAGTATTTCCAGCGTTTCGATTACTGGATTCTGGATTATCTGCCATTGATGACAAATGATTTTTTATGAAAAACGATAGTAACAGTCGTTTCCCACAGACGGCGCCAATCTGTTGATGTAAAAAACTAGATTGCTCTAATTATTCAATCACAGATAAATAAATAAGACAAAGATTTTTAAAGTGGTTCGGCTAGGAATAAAGCCTACGTCCACTGTTATGTTATTGCTGAGTGTTTGCAGAATTCTTGATTACAAGTTCTCTCAAGAAATTCCGGTCCTCCTGAATGAGGATGATACAAGGTATTTATAGCCTTTAGGCTGTACATGAAAGGTTCGATCTATTAAATGACATACATATGAAAGGGTAATACATTTAATGTAGCGTGGGCGTCAAGAATATAAACATTCAATGAATAGTTGAACAGTTGTCCGTCTGGTAATTAATGATACGGCCGAGATGCAGCTCGGACCGCCTTAGTTGCTCGTTGATCAAGAGTTCCTCGGAGCGCATGTAGTATCTCGGGATGATGGAGTTCCTCGGGGTGTCTTCCTAATTGCTCGGAGAGAATATGAAATGGTTTAAGGAATTAACTTCCTCGCTACTATTGTGCCATGTAGATTGACACGTGTCTTCGTATTATTCGTCCACATCAGCATATTAATTTTGGTATCAACACTACCTAATAATTTATTCTTCTTTAAACAATTATAAGACATAAGTCGAATTTAATAATATATAAATTTGGGTTAATTACACTTGTACTTTCCAAACTTTGTCCTCCTCGTCATTTACCACCCGATCTTTCAATTTCTGTACTTAACCCCTTGAACTTTCTATATGATTTTAAGTTACCCTCTACCGTCCAACTCCGTTAATTTTTAGCGAGAAATGTTTGTCATGTGCGCTGCACATGACTTTTTAGAGGGTATTTTGGTCTCTTTTTTTTTTCCTTTTCACCCACTTTCTTCTCTGTCTCCCCCTTTCAATTTTATTTTTCCTGTTTTTCTTCTCTCTCTCTCTCTCTCTCAATTATGGAGAGTTTCCCTCGGCTTCCCCATCCCCCCCCCCCCCCACCACCACCCCTCCCTACTATCCCTAGCACCCCAATTTTTCCACCCCTGGATACCCCCACCCCTGCTACCCCCAGCCTCTGGATACTCCCACCCATGCCCCCTGCTACCCCTATCTCGCCCTTCTACCCCCAGCTCGCCCATTCGATCTCTTGTCTCTCTTTATACACACATGGAGATTTGTAAAGGTTTTGGTTGGATTTGAAAATATTTTGGTTGGGTTTGGATCTTAGATTTGTAAAGGTTTTAGCAAGATTTGTAAACGTTTTGGTTGGATTTGGATCCTAAATTGGAAGGGTTTTGGATGTGTAAAGGTAATTTTTTTCTTCTTTTTTGTATTTTCTAGATTTTCTGTAATTATTGAATATTTTCTCTATTTTTTCATTAGAAATTTGTTTTTTTTATTGGAAATCTATTTTTTTACAACATTTTTTCAAACATCCTAAAATATTTATTCGCCTTTTTGCCGGGTTTTTTTTTTATTGAAAGTCTACTTTGTTATTGAAAATCTGTTTTTTTTTCCTCACAATACTTTTTCAAATTTTTTTGAATATTTATTCAGTTTTTTGCTGATTTTTAATTTTTTTCCTATTCATTGAATATTTTTCTGTATCTTATAAGTTTTCCAGATTTTTATTTTTTTGAATATTTTTTCTGTATTTTTCAAATTTTTTGCAAACGTTGAATATTTTTTCTATTTTTTATTAGAAATTTATTTTTTTTATTGGAAATCTATTTTGTTATTGGAAATATGCTTTTTGCAATATTTTTCCAAACTTTTTAGAATATTTATTTAGTTTTTTTGCAGATTTTATTTTAAAAAAAAATTAATTTATTGATTTTATTTTTGGTTTTTAATATATTCTCCATAATTTTATTTATTTTTCATAAATTTATTTTTTGTTTATTTTCCAAATTTTCTATAATTATTGAATATTTTCCCCCTTTTTATTAAAAATTCATTTTTTATTTATTGAAAATTGCGGGGACCCATTTTTTATGATCAAGGAGAGTAGCCAAACAAGCCCAAGTCTCTTAAGCGGCTGCCCAGCCTAAATCTAATGATCAAACCAGCAAACGTATATTTAATATACAATTAAACACTTAAGGATATACTCAAATCAACCTCCAAGAATCTCGGTAGAGATATTCACATGGTTTATGATATATCCAACGTGACTAACTGAGTTTCTTGTGCAACTCAACCTCTACGAAATAAGATCTATAAATTGTAAACCCTGACCAGGGGCAAAGGGTTTAAAACTTGAGATTCTGAGATACACTTAATGAGAACAAATAATCTATCCATGGACGTAGGTAAGTTGCCGAACCACGTATATCGTTGTTGTGCGTGTGATTTCTTTTACTTTCTGTACTTTGTGATTGTTCTTGTGGATTCCTTTATTGTGACTCATAATTGGCGCCGTTTGTGGGAAGCGACTTTTATTCCTACGAAAACATTCATTACCAGAAAGCCCATAATGTATCATCACAGCAGCAACATCCCCCAAGTCGGCGATGGCCAAGAAGACCCAGTTTCTCCTAGGTGTAACACCCCGCCTAATTAAATACCGGGTGGCGAGTCCCATACCAAATTAAAACAGAATATACAGTTGGCTCATTCTTAGCATCACTGTCGAAAATATTTACAACTCACCCAATACCCAATTAAGCTGGTGTTAAAAACTTTCCAAATTTTTTAATTTCAACAAATCCATTTTTAGTTTATGAGTAACACTACACATACTATTCTACAACACTAATAACTGAACAGATAACACAAAAGAATTTAAATGCAATTGGAATAAACGTTCCCAAATAATTAACCAACACAGTATTCCCAATAATAATAAATGTATTAAAATGACACGAGTACAAGAGTATATCACTCCGATAGAAAGTGATAACTGAAATCCTTTGGGCGACATGCCCTAACTAAAAGATCACTATGAATCAAATGAAGATAGGCGTCTAAGAAATACTCCATAGCTCCATAGCTCGTCATAATTCTCTAAGGTTGGCGTCGCTGCTGTTGGACACCTGATATAGAATGTATAATAGAAAAGAAAATATGCAAGGAAACGGATCAGAGCCCGATGTGAAAATGATTTTGAAAACAGCAAGTATTTAACAAGTGCAATAAAGCATTTATTATGTACATGTTAGTATCCAACTCTCACTTGCTATTCTCACCTCTCAACTAGAGTGCACACTTAACGTTTCCTATTTACCTCCTAGTTAATGATTCCTCCTAACTAGTTTCCATAATATGATTCCATCCCATATCATAACCCCGTATGTCCCATACCATACGTCATATAATTATTCATATATGTCTCTCATTAACATGATTCGTTTCTCATCAATAATATGAATTAATCTCTTCAATAAATATTAGTTAACTTATTTCAATTCTTATTCTCTATTCACCGTTATCTACAATTATCACACAGTAGATTATTTAACCACTATATACACATTCATACAATTCATTATATATATACATATATAATACGGCACCCCGAGTCACAGCTGCGGTGCAATGCATTACTCTGCTATCATGTCCTAATATCGCTAGTCGCCGAATAGGGGACTAAAGGTTCGGTAAGGATTCCTCGAACCACAAACAACAACACACAAATTGGAGGCGAACATAGTTCTCGTATCCGTGGGTCACGCACATACCTACGTACCCACAGTCAGCGGACTTATCAACTCCCCGATAAGTCTTTCATAGACTTATGTTCTTGAGCGACAAATCAAAGATCTCATGGATTCATCAGGATATGACTGCCCTCACGCGCAAACCTCCCCATCGATAGCAAGTAAGCTAAGTATGTCATACACATAAATCATCAATCAATCAAATAGGCCTTATCATACCTATAATATAATATCAACAAGGTAATCACACTACCCTAAGATAATTCCCATACGTAGCGTTATCTCTTAAATCCTACGTATTAAAATATTACGACTTTACTTCTTTAATTCAATTATTCCAGAGTCTCACTCATTACTCAAGGTTTAAATAGGTTGTCCTCAATATAGGTATTCAGTAAGACATCACCAATATCCTATTACTCCATATCATCTTATCTCCCGAATTACTACGAATTAAACTCTTCTTTTAATTAGGGTTAAAACCGATAGTTTTTAATCTCTTATAAACACATCTTCTATCAACTAGAATTGAATACCATCATCACATAGCTCATAGTCTATAGTGTTTCATTCACACGATATGACTTATCAACAAAACCAATATCCTCGCGTCCTATAACATCTCTCCACTCCCGACGTCGTTAAGGTTCATGCGTGGAACGTCTCGCAAAGCGAAATCCAAACAAGGAACCCCTCCAATACACTACTACTTAACTTTGTCGGTCGTAGAGGTCCGTCAACTTTAAATACATAACCGGGATAACCTCATCCCCTCTTTCAACCAAATGTGGTCTGAACTCCTATCTCTATCCAGGAGCCATCCCACTAAGCGCTTGTACTACACTCAGTCCTTGTGCAATCAATAATGAGCTTAAACTCAGTCCTTGATGTTCAAATTGTAACCCTAAGGCTACCCAGGTGTTATATTAAATATCCCCTACTGGACCTATCCTTAATCCTCAAGCATACAACTTAGAATCCAACACATGAATCTAGCAATTGAAATTTCTTCAATTTAATTAACATCATTCTAATCAATTAAATACCAATCAAATCAATTCGACTCTTAACTAGGGCTTACTGAACCTTCCTAAGTCCCATAATATCCAATTAATAATCACCAAAGATCTACAAAAGGTTTTGGATAAGAACCAACATTAAAAAGAAACAACTTTAATAATTCTGGGGAGGTTGATCGATCGAAGGCAGGGGGTCGATCGATCGATAGCCCAGGTAACAGCCCAGTTTTTCTGCATTTCTTCTACTACGAGTTAAATCATTTTTGATCATTCAAACCTTCATATTAACAGCCCAAATGACTTATAAACCTTACTACATGATATATCAACACATATAAATGATTTCCAATGATCTAAACATCCTAGAATCATCAAGGGATTGAATTAAAAGCATGTGTTTATCCTCTTTTTCCAGAAAATTATCAACATAATATCTTCAAGAACACGTCAATGGTTTTCAGAATTTCTTCAACAGATTTATGATTATTTTGTGGATTACTAACAACCTGCAACATGAGTTTGATTCCTATATATTTTCAGTTTCCAGAAATCCATTAACAACTCTATCCTTTCATCTTCCAAACATGAAAATCCATCTCTTTTTATAACTATTCTAACATGGACAATATACAAACTTAGATTGCAATTATCAAACACTTGCCTCTAATGAAGATCTGATCCTTTCGAGTTGTATATCACAGGTGGTTCTCCCTTTTTCGTCCAACTTCAGGTGGTGGTTGATGGTGGTGACCTTTGGTCTTTAGTTCTCCTCCTTTCCAAGCAAGCTTTTCTCTTCCCTAGCAACCTTTCACTCTCTCTAGGAAGATGACTTTTCAATTTTGTGTAGAAGAGATGAAATGAACCTACGTACACTAATCTCCAAATACTTATAATAAGGCAAAATCCGAAATCACTATTCATCCTCCTTGTAAAAATGACCAAAATGCCCTTTTGGATTGTCTTTTCATTTCCAAATGACCCGAGACCCAAATCCAACATCCAAATAAACTTTTCTGTCTATTTCAACCCTTTCGGATGCAACGACGCAATCGAAACGACTATAAGGTTGATGTAAAAATAAGTTTCCTTTTTAATTTAACAAATTATTCTCGGCACGTCCCATACCGCGCCCGACTAAAAATTCAAATTACGAAATTAATAACTCACCGCCATATCAATAACATCATAATCATATATTACCTAAATATCTTTAAGTAATATACAGAATCATTCATTTTAATATCCACAATTCGAATAAAACCCAAATGAATTAATTTATAGTAAAATCCAATTAATCCATTAATTTAAATATAACCTATTTTAAAAGTCATTAAAATCACGGGGTATTACACTAGGGTCATATCTGAGATTCGCCGGTATACAAATCCTAGGTTTCACTACGACAAGCAACCCTCTGAAGAAATCCAGGGTCCACTTAGGTCTACCCAGATTTCTAGGTTGGTTGATGCCTATGAAGCTAGGCTTCATGAACAAGAGGAGGTTGGGCGTCTTCAAGTAGAAGAAAAAGCTTGCCTGCAGAGGCGACTTAAAAGAATGGAGAAAGAGATCTAAAAGGCCACTAGAAAATGTCGTACTAGGACTCCTATTCCTCAGGCAAGCAACACTCGCAGTCGAGGAAGGAGATCTAGGTGTGACCAGGGAAGAACTAAACGTGACAGGTGAGAGTGAGGACGATCAGAGTGTGGCCAACAAGAAACACGCCACATAAGCAATGATCGACATAACGAAGACATAAGGATTTTGGTCCACAGGGAGATGGACCAACATCCAACTCACCGAGAAGTCAGATCCACCAGAGAGCTATCCAGAAGAGCTTTCAACACTCAGATGAAGTCCCATTTTTCAAGTGCAATCGGGCAGGAGGATCCTCCGAAGAAATTCATTGTCCCTAAGTTCAAGGTTTTACAATGGGAAAATAGACCCTATAACTATGTCAAGCAATATCGGCAAGTAGTGATCTTATGGGGCCACAATGGCACACTTATGTGCAGGATTTTCCCTTCTAACCTACATGATGTAGCACATAAGTGGTTTGAGAGGATTCCTCACAGGTCGATCAGGAATTTTGCAGCTCTGGTGGAGGCCTTCACGGTGTAATTCATAACCAGCAGCTCCCATCCGAAGAGGATGGATGCACTGCTCACAATGAAGAAGAAGCCACAGGAGAACCTCCGAGACTACGCCAAGAGATATTGGGAAGTTTTCAATGAGATCGAGGATTACTCAGAGCAGGTTGTCGTAGCATCCTTTAAAATCAATGTTATGACCACCTTTTTGCTACACCAGCCCCTTAATAAGAAGAAGTCCAGCACCATTGATGATCTTATGGCCCGTATCAAGAAGTACGCCAAGGTGAAAAATGTGGTTCATCCAAATGGAAAGGACAGCGGTCGAGCAAAGGCAAACAAGGGAACAAAAAAGAATGATACCCAGAAGAAGGGAAATAAGAATGGGGGCAATAATGGGAACAAGAATGACCCCTCCAAAGCATTCCAGACTATTAACATAGTCTTTAAGGAGCCTATTTACAAGATTCTCAAAAAAATCAAAGATGACTCATTCATCAAATGGTCCAAGAAGATGGGTTGTGACCCAACTAAAAGGAAAAATGCACTGAGATACACGTTCCATAAAAAGGGCAGTCATCGAACCAAGAATTGCAAAGATCTTAAAGTCACATTTGGAAGAGCTAGCTCAAGAAGGGCACCTCAGCGAGTATATCGAGATAAAAATAGATAAAGTCGCAGCCAACCAAACAACGTCCTCGACGATGATATAGGACATGAGTTTGTAGTAATCCATGGGGCATTAGAGCCTGAGCAGATCTAAGGCAATGCCGTTCAAATGGAACTCAAGAAGGTGACTATCGTGAGGGAAGCTTTTCAAATTGACCCTGCCAAGTCCCAGGCAGGAAAGCGTCGGTGACCAAAATATGTCGACTATACCAAGCACATCGTGTTCACTAAAGAAGATTTGGTTGGGGTAAGAACCCCATATCATGACGCGTTGGTGATCACAATTAAAATTTCTAATTAGGATGTTGATAAGCTACTTGTGGACTAGGGAAGTTTATCCTAAGTGATATACCAGGAACTGTTCCATAAACTAAAGCTGAATATCGCAGACCTCAAAGAGTCCACTGTTCCGTTGGTCGGATTTGCAGGGAGGATCACGATGTCTCTAGGGAAGATAACCTTACCAGTTAGGGCAGGGAACATCTCAAAGATAATTGAGTTTTTAGTGGTGGATATTGAATCCACATACCATGTTATTTTGGGCAGAGGTTAGCTCCATGCCATGAAGGCCATACCCTCAACCTATCATCAAAAGATGAAGTGCATTATCGATTGGGGCATGGTCAAAATCTATGGAGGTAAGTAAGGGTATCAATCCACTTTCTAGGGAGTAAGCTAGAGACAAATTCAATTGTAATTCACTTTTTATTTTCTTTTTGTGCTTTTTCACTTTTCTACTTTTTTTTTAGCTTTTTCAAATATTAAAACAATAAGGTGAGGTGAGATTTTAAACTAAACTAAACTAAAAGTGTGAGATGAAAACAACTAACTAGAAAATGACTAAACTAAAATGAAAAATAAAGTCTAACACTAAAATAAGAGATAAAGTGAGGTAAATAATTGTGAGAACAATCAAGGAGTGGGATTACACCTAGTTATTCTAATTAATTAATTTAATTATTTAAATTCTCCCAAATTAATATCAAAATTACAAACCAACTCTCGTTGCAAGTGTAATTATAATAGTAATCTTTTAGAATGTTAAGTTTAACACCCCACAACTCTAGAAAAATATATCTACACTCCTTTTAATGAATCACCCGCTAGGATCGATCAATTAAAATTTATGTAAATCTTAGAAAATAAATTTAGAGTTGAAATTCGAGTTATAGTACCCCACTTAAGAAACCCCTATCTCTAGTTTGAATCTAAAATGGGTATTATAACTAGAATTTCGATTTTCTCTCGAAAATCATTTACCCTCTCTCGAGGTGTAAATCTAAGGGTGAGGGATCAAAATTAGCATTCAAATGAACTTTTCAAGTAATTAAACTAATTCAAATAAAATAACATCAAATAAGGGTTTTACCCCACCCCTTGAAAGGGGATTTGGCCTAACATGATATTAAACATGACAAATTAATAATTAAGGCTACAAAAATAAAATAGAAGGGAATAGAACAAGCAAATCAAATCTCTTTGAGAAAGTTGAATTCTACTATTCCAAATCGAAGCATACAATCCCTCCAATTGAGCATCCAAATGATTTGAAATTAAGTATTAACTCAATTAACTCTCTTATAATATTTAAACTCACAAATATCTAACAAAAAAATAAAAAGAATAAAATAAAACTATTTACAAATGGTATTTTTCTCTACAATTCTCTCTCTAGAATTTTCCTCTCTAAAAGTTCTCTTTTCATGGGGTCTTCTATCTTCTTTTTATACAAGTCATGGAGCTATGGGTACATAGGGTAATTGGTATAAGTGTGCATGTGGTTTGAGTGTGTCATGTGGGTAGTGAGGTAAGAGAATAAAATCTGATATTGTTATAAGGGTATTTTTGGAAAGTGGGTTAAAAAGGGGATTTGAGGGTATTTGGGTAAGTTGGTTTTAAGTGGGTTCAATACACATGTGGGCATTTGTTATTTGGTTGGCTTTTGGTTTAGTTTTGGAAGTTGGTAGGTCACGTTTTTGTTAAAAGGGGAAATGGCAAAATGGGTTTTGCAAATGGGTTTGGATTTCTGCTGGGGCAGACCCGAAAATGGGTCCTGGGTGGCATAAGGGGTCGGAATGGTGTATGGAGCGCGGGTAGCAGGGAATCAAAGGGAGAGAGAGAGAGGCCGGAGGGGGGGGGGGTAGCTGGCGCGGTTTCGCTGGAGGGAGGTCGAGTTGTGGCCGGAGATGGCGGGAAAGGTTCGGTTTCAGGTGGCTCCGGCCTCGGTTTGAGGATGTATTGAGGGTCCTTGGGTTGCCACAGGTTTGGGTACATGGGAGGTGAGTTCGGGTAGGTTCAGGACGGATCAGCGCTGAAAAGGGTGCCGACGGTAGAGGGTTATGCAAGGGGTTGCGCAGTAGGGGATGTGGATGGTGATGGGAGAAGAGAGAGAAGGTTTGGGTTTGTGGTGGGTATTTGGTTAATGGAGGAGGAGTGAGAAAGTAGGTGTTGGTTGAGTGGGGAAGATGAAGTGGGGGTAGATAGAGTGTATGTGGGTGTAGGAAAGTTTGGTGAGGGTGAGGGTTTAGTATAAGATGTGTTTGTGTGTATGGTAGTTGTGTAGATTTTAGGGTGTGTATGTGTTTATGTGTGTGTTTAATTTAGACCCTAATAAAATAAAACTAACTAACAAAAAATAAAAATTCTACTTCTAATAATAAAATGAAGACCAAAATAAAACTAAAAAGAAATGAAAATAAAAAATAAAACTAGAAATCTATTAAACTAAAACTAAAATCCTAAAAAGAAAATGTGAAATCAAAATAAACTAAAATACATGAAATCCTAAAAATTCTAATCGTAATAAAATAAAACTAAAACTAAAAACTAATAAAAATCAAAATTAAACTAAATAAAAAGAAATAGAAAATAAATCCTAGAAATTCTAAATAACTCTAAAATAAATTCTAAAAATAAAAATGACTCAAAACTAAAAATCTAAAAAATACGAAAGGGAATAAATCAAACACACACGGGATTCGGGGTCGGTTTAGGCTAGGTTTAGGCTCGTGTAAGGGCTTAGGGAATTGGGTATTTAGCTCCATTTTAACTGCAAATTGTCTGAAAATATAGCTTTTGACACAGCAACTGCAATTAAGCCTGCATAATGAATATTTAAGCGCATAAGACCCATATTGTCGAGAATTAGCAACTAAAGTACGTCTATTTGGGATATAAATTGTACAATTTTCGGTGCTTATCACACCACCCCCAAACAGAGCGTTGCTAGTCATTGAGCAATAAGATAGAGAGAAAGAGAATGATAAGTAATCAAAAGTGTACCACTTTCGCGGGCACTTGCGATTGCACTTAGCATGTGCAATAAGCCTTTAAACCTATAGGTTGCCCTCAGGACGAGCTGTGTCTCATGAGGGTTTGCAGGGAATATACCCACAAAATTCTTATTTGTAAAAATTTATTGAAAGGCAGCCAATCTCTTATTAGACATAGAATAGTCGCACAATCCATCATGAGATAAATGATTTCAGAAATACAAGCTAGAATTGTGTAAAAAGTTTAGCTAAGTAAATACTCAAGGCACATCCTTCCTAGAACTCAACGTGTGTAGTGTGAATCAGTCAAAACGGGTCGAGTATCATAAGATTAATTCATAGATTGCCTTTTCGGAATCAACGCTTCAACTTCAAATCTCACTAGATATCTCTCTCTCAAACGAACTCTCGAGATATGGGTTAGTGTATCGCTCTTGTGTGTGAGGAGGTGAGTAAATGTAAGCAAGTTCAAACACCTCACACACACATAAGAAAGAAAGAACAATTAGAAAGAAAAATGATCTCATGAAAGAAATGCTAATCACTATAGTGAGAACGTCGAGTTATTCACCACGTTGACTTTCATTTGCCCGAACACCTAGGGAAAATATGGATGTATATGGGTGAGGGGGAAATAAAATGGTATGAGAAGGATATGATAGGTAGGATGGGTAGGATAAGGTAGGTAGGATAGTGATATGATGGATAATGGATGAGTGATGGATGAGAATGAAAGAAGAGTGTTCTATACTTTAGGCACAAATGTCTTTATTACATAAAAATTAACTACAACTCTCTTTTTCTTTTCTTTCTTCTCTTTTTTTTTCTTTTTTTTTCTATTTTTCTATTTTTTTTTTCTTTTGCTATTTTTTTGTTTTTCTCTCTCTTTTCAAACTAACAATGAAAACATTTAACATTTGAAATCACACTCTTTTATTTGAAAATGATGATGGATGATATATGAAATGAGTGGGGAATGATGGTGAGGGGAATATATGGGAATATGGAAGAGCATGAGAATATAATGGGTGAAGTGAAGGGAAATGTGATATGGGGGGAAAGTGGTAGGTGTATGGATGAAAATCTAGTATTCAGGACAAATTTCAAGACATGCGTTTCTTACAACTCGAAAGTGATGTCGTTCCCAGTGATCAAGCCAAAATTTGAAGAATAATGAGATCATACAACAATTAACGTGCGGACCCAAAAGAAGTTGAATCAACTTGTGACTCGGAGATTGCGTAAAACACTCTAAAAGGGTGAAAGGCACAAATCTCACAAGTTAAAGTCTCTACTAGTGATCCTTAAGGTTCTCTTTAGAATTGTAGTACTCCTCAACTCTAAACCGTAATGACATGATAAGTGCGCAAATTGTGTTGAGTCTAGAAATTCATGGTGAAACATGCCTTGTTATGTATTACATAAGCTATTTAGAAAAAATCTTCTCTAACTTGATTCCTAGACTTTTTAAAGATGGATGATTGAAAATTCACATCAATGAGTGAGACGAAAGAAACTGCACGAAATTTTAAAAATCAGGTTTAAAAGTCAAATTTTTTCAAAAGATGTACGATTTTGATAAAATTCCCCACCCCCAAACAAAAAGGAACATCATCATCGATGTTAGATAAAATGAATTTTAAAATTGAGAGCATAACCAGAACGAACCGCTAATGAAGTGGAAAGATGTAGCCAATACTAAACCTGAATAATGATAAGAGAAAAAATGTGTACAAGTTTATAAGCATGATAAATCATTGGGTGATGTGAAACACCACCCCCAAACAGGATGAGACTAGTACAAGAAACGCGGGCTGCCTCCCGGTAGCACTAAGTTTAATGTCTTCAGCCAAACCGATGAAATCTCACCCTAATGATAAGAACGAGGAAAGCGCGAGGCGACAGAAAAAGTGGGTGATGAGAATCACCCCCAAACAAGACTGAAGCGTCAGTCTTGTTGGATAAATTGACAAAGGTGAGGGTGAAGAAACACCGATCACGACCTTATTTTTTATTTTCAAGATTTTCTCTTTTTTTCTTTTTTTTTTGGTTTTTGAATAATTTGAAAAAGAAAGGAAATATTTTTGGGATTTTTAGGGAATTAAAGGAAGAAAATATTTTTGGATTTTTCTAAAAAAAATAAAGGAAGAAAATATTTTTAGATTATTTGGAAGAAAATAGTGGGAAAAAAATATTTTTGGATTTTTTCTAAAAAAAAATAAGGGAAGAAAATATTTTTGGGGTTTTGTGAAAAATAAAGGAAGAAAATATTTTTGGATTTTTTTGGAAGAAAAGGTGGGGAAAAATATGGACTCTTTGAATAGACAAACTCACTAAAATTCGACTACCGAAAAATGAATTGGACCCACACACAAGTCAAGAAATTTTCCTAACTAGCACATACCCAATTTTTATCTTTAAATTTAGTGAAAGGGGTAGTCAAATTTTAATTAAGTCCGCGGGCGATAAAAAATTACGAAAATATCTTTGTGATCGCCTTTGCAAAAATATTCTCCTAGTGGGATACCTAGTTAATAGATTTTAAATTTAGTGATGGCTAGGGTAGCACGCAATGATAAGCGAGTGAGTCGGGTGATGAAATCCCTTCTCATGAGTGACCGGGTGTAGGTCTTAATAATTTATTTCATCACACCATTCAAAAAATAACTGCGAGAATAAAATCACACAAGAGCACACAAAAGAATTGACTCGCTAACAGGAGAGGCGCGAGGGTGTAAGAAATGTACCTTCCACGGTTTTTACGCCGTGGGGTGCCGAAAAGTTTGAGTCGATCGGGGGGAGATCACGCCTATCTCATTCGTCCCCGGGAGTCCTACTAACCCAAGGTAGAGAGGCTTTTAAATCCTCGCCTTTGGACGCCCTCTCTCTACCTTATTCGGTTTTCCTATCACGCTTGGCTTCAATTATTACAATTTTAAATGAAAATGAAATGGTGTCCTATTCACTGCAATACAAGCCAAGGATAGAATAATCCTAATACAAGCCTTCTAAAAATATAAAAATGGTACAAAAAATAATAAAGTGCAAAAAATAAATGAACTACAAATTGAAATCCGCTCCGAGTGCTTCACGATCCCAAGAATGGCAACGGCGCCATTTGATAACTTGACTTTTCATCTCCCCGGCAACGACGCCAATTGATAACTATGCTTTTTGTGTATGTCGTTGTTGAAAGCCAAGTTAGTCAAAATCCTCAAATACCTACAAAATATAACAACTCAAGTGTAGAGGTAAGTAAGGGTATCAATCCACTTTCTAGGGAGTAAGCTAGAGACAAATTCAATTGTAATTCACTTTTTATTTTCTTTTTGTGCTTTTTCACTTTTCTACTTTTTTTTTAGCTTTTTCAAATATTAAAACAATAGGGTGAGGTGAGATTTTAAACTAAACTAAACTAAAAGTGTGAGATGAAAACAACTAACTAGAAAATGACTAAACTAAAATGGAAAATAAAGTCTAACACTAAAATAAGAGATAAAGTGAGGTAAATAATTGTGAGAACAATCAAGGAGTGAGATTACACCACAAATTTAATTATTCTAATTAATTAATTTAATTATTTGAATTCTCCCAAATTAATATCAAAATTACAAACCAACTCTCGTTGCAAGTGTAATTATAATAGTAATCTTTTAGAATGTTAAGTTTAACACCCCACAACTCTAGAAAAATAGATCTACACTACTTTTAATTAATCACCCGCTAGGATCGATCAATTAAAATTTATATAAATCTTAGAAAATAAATTTAGAGTGGAAGTCCGAGTTATAGTACCCCACTTAAGAAACCCTTATCTCTAGTTCGAATTTAAAATGGGTATTATAACTAGAATTTCGATTTTCTCTCGAAAATCATTTACCCTCTCTCGAGGGGTAAATCTAAGGGTGAGGGATCAAAATTAGCATTCAAAGGGACTTTTCAAGTAATTAAACTAATTCAAATAAAATAACATCAAATAAGGGTTTTACCCCACCCCTTGAAAGAGGATTTACCCTAACATGATATTAAACATGACAAATTAATAATCAAGGCTACTAAAATACAATATAAGGGAATAGAACAAGCAAACCAAATCTCTTTGAGAAAGTTGAATTCTACTCTTCCAAATTGAAGCATACAATCCCTCCAATTGAGCATCCAAATGATTTGAAATTAAGTATTAACTCAATTAACTCTCTTACAATATTTAAACTCAAAAATATCTAACAAAAAAATAAAAAGAATAAAATAAAACTATTTACAAATGATATTTTTCTCTACAATTCTCTCTCTAGAATTTTCCTCTCTAAAAGATCTCTTTTCATGGGGTCTTCTATCTTCTTTTTATACAAGGCATGGAGCTAGGGGTATATAGGGTAATTGGTATAAGTGTACATGTGATTTGGGTGTGTCATGTGGGTAGTGAGGTGAGAGAATAAAATCTGATATTGTTATAAGGGTATTTTTGGAAAGTGGGTTAAAAAGGGGATTTGAGGATATTTGGGTAAATTGGTTTTAAGTGGGTTCAATACACATGTGGGCATTTGATATTTGGTTGGCTTTTGGTTTAGTTTTGGAAGTTGGCAGGTCACATTTTTGTTAAAAGGGGAAATGACAAAATGGGTTTTGCAAATGGGTTTGGATTTCTGCTGGGCAGACCCGAAAATAGGTCCTGGGTGGCATAAGGGGTCGGAATGGTGTATGGAGGGCGGGTAGCATGGAATTGAAGGGGGAGAGAGAGAGAGAGAGAGAGAGAGAGAGAGAGAGGCCGGAGAGGGGGGGGGGGGGGGGGGGTTAGCTGGTGCGGTTTCGCAGGAGCGAGGTCGAGTTGTGGCCGAAGATGGCGGGAAAGGTTCGGTTTAAGGTGGCTCCGGCCTCGGTTTGAGGATGGATAGAGGGTCCTTGGGTTGCCACGGGTTTTGGTACATGGGAGGTGGGTTCGGGTAGGTCCAAGACGGATCAGCGCCGGAAAGGGCGCCGGCAGTAGAGGGTTATGCTGGGGGTTGCGCAGTAGGGGATGTGGATGGTGATGGGAGAAGAGAGAGAAGGTTTGGGTTTGTGGTGGGTATTTGGTTAATGGAGGAGGAGTGAGAAAGTAGGTGTTGGTTGAGTGGGGAAAATGAAGTGGGAGTAGATAGAGTGTATGAGGGTGTAGGAAAGTTTGGTGAGGGTGAGGGTTTAGGAGAAGAGGTGTTTGTGTGTACCGTAGTTGTGTAGGTTTTAGGATGTCTGTGTGTTTATGTGTGTGTTTAATTTAGACCCAAATAAAATAAACCTAACTAATAAAAAATAAAATTCTGAAAAAAATAAAAATAAAAATTCTACTTCTAATAATAAAATAAAGACCCAAATAAAACTAAAAAGAAATGAAAATAAAAAATAAAACTAGAAATCTATTAAACTAAAATTAAAATCCTAAAAAGAAAATGTGAAATCAAAATAAACTATAATACATGAAATCCTAAAAATTCTAATCCTAATAAAATAAAACTAAAACTAAAAACTAATAAAAATCAAAATTAAACTAAATAAAAATAAATAGAAAATAAATCCTAGAAATTCTAAATAACTCTAAAATAAATTCTAAAAATAAAAATGACACAAAACTAAAAATCTAAAAAATACGAAAGGGAACAAATCAAACACACACGGGATTCGGGGTCGGTTTAGGCTAGGTTTAGGCTTGGGTAAGGGCTTAGGGAATTGGGTATTTGCTTCATTTTAACTGCAAATTGCCTGAAAATATAGCTTTTGACACCGCAACTGCAATTAAGCCTGCATAATGAATATTTAAACGCATAAGACCCATATTGTCGAGAATTAGCAACTAAAGTACGTCTATTTGGGATATAATTGTACAATCATCCATGAAGTTTCCTATCCGAATCATTGGCAACATTCTCATCATCATGCTCTCATTATCTTTAATATGCATCACGTTCAACTTCAATGGTTCTCCACAACTCCACTTCTTTAAGGTATAATTCTATTTGGAGTTCTTAGTTTTTCAAAAAATATATTTGGGAGTGTTTTATTCGATTTAATCTTGATTTTATTTAAATCAAAATGAGGCTGGATTTTTAAATAAAAAGTTTTTCACATAAAGTCGTTCAAACGGCTAAGCATTGTCATTCAAACGACATTACCATATAGTTTGATGCCCTCGAACTAATATGGATCAAACAAACTCGTACTGTTTTGGTTTTCAATAGGTCGTTTCTTATGTCGTTCAAAGGGTCTTCTAACGATATCAATATCTCTTTCTAACGACCTTAAGATGTCATTCAAACAACGTTACGCCACCTCGATTTTCACGTTTTCTTATTTAAACCCGCTTCATGTAGGTTTTTCGTAAGACTTTTTAACTCTGCCTCCTGTAAACCTACTGCACTTTAAGTATTCCCTTCTAAAGGCTTAAAACCATTTTTATTTACACAAACCTCCCATATTATATCTGTGAATCATTAAAAAAGCCTCATATATATATATATTATCTCATCTTGGAGTGATACTTGTGGAGAAGTTGTCTCCATTAGTGTCCTTGGAGTTCTTATGGGAACTCTTACTGAAGAAGAAGAACCGAAGTCTATGGGATATTCATCTGTCTCCGTCTGTATTTCTCTATTATTGTAAGTTGCGACTTGCACATATAATGATATAAGAACTGGTTTTACCCTGCCAAAATTTTTCCTGAATTTGGCTTTCTTAAATGTGTAGTTGCATGCTATATTGATTTAATACTTTTAATCACTTAATTGCATGAACTAGGGTTTAAATTGGCTAAAAGTTAACCTTTAATTAAATAACTATGACCATTGATCGTAGTGCACTCTCAAATTGGTATCAAAGCCATATACACAACTTTACCGAGTAAGTATTTTTTCGCAAAATTTTTCTTGATACTAATTTCCTGAAAAAAATATTTTTTGAAAGAGCTAAGTTCAAATGGATAACTTATATAATAGAATGAAAATTTTTAATGAATCCAATTATGCCTATTAGAAGGCGAGAATGAGATCCACTTTGAAGGCTATTATTGAACGTGTCTAGATTATATGTGAAAGAGAGTGGATGCTACCTACTATGGTTGAGGGTAATGAAATTAGACCTAAACCTGTGACTCTTTGGACTGAAGAAGAATTTGAACGAAGTAACTTTAATTCATGTGGCCTTAGTGCTATTTCCAGAGTCTTCACACTCGAGGAGTTTCGACGTATTATGATATGTATCACGTCAAAAGAGGCATGGGATATCCTGCAGCTTACACACGAGGGCACAAATGATGTTAAGGCATCTTAACTGCAAAATTTAACTACTGAGTTTGAAAATATAACCATGATTGAATCTGAAAATTTTGATTAATTTTATGCTCGCCTGTCATATAATGTTAATTCATGCTTTAATCTTGGTGAAAAAATTCCTGACACTAAAGTAGTGAAAAATATATTAAGATCATTGTTTGCTCGTTTAATCTCGAAAGTCACTGTGCTTAATTATTTAAGAATGTTAGATTCACTTAGGTTATAAGAGCTTATAGGAGACCTTTGGACTTACGAAATCGACATGTTTCTTAAAAATATAAACCAAAAGAGAAAGGGATCACATTTAAGGATCAATCTAGAAAGAGTGAGAAGACATCCAGATAGAGAGAGGAGATAGATTGAAATAAATATGAGGAGGAGTCAGATTTTGAGTACGACTTTGATTTAGATGATTTAGCCTTTTTTGCTAAAAACATTAAGAAAATTATCAAACTGAAAAATAATGGCACATCTAAAGATAAAAATGTTTTTGAGAAAAATAAAAGTGGGAAGAAATTTGAAAAAGATAAAAAGAACGCCCCAAAGAGAGAAGACGAGAGGTGTTACGAGTGTGATAGGAGAGGTAATAAAGCATATGAGTGCCTAACTAGGTTAAAACATCAAGGCAATGGCAAAGCCGCCTTAAATTCCACCCTTAGTGATGAGAGCGAAGTCGAGTCCGTGGATTCAGGAGAAGAATAACCACATGAATGTAACTTCATCGCATTCATGGCTAGTCATGTGAGTACATTTAGTGCACCTCACGACGGTGAGGAAGCTACTGCACCAGGACACCTCTATAGTGAAAATGACGTGAGTGAGGGTGAGGATGCAACAAGTGAGACCGAGAGCGACATAGTGTGCCCGTACATCGAATTATACACTGAGTCCTTTAAAATGAAAAAGAAAAATAAATGGTTAGCAACTAGGATCATTGCGCCAAAGAAGGATTTATGAGAGACGAGAGAGACAAAGAGATAGTTCTTCGTTAGCACGTCTTTGAGAGAGAGGGATATATATATATATATATATATATAGAGAGAGAGAGAGAGAGAGAGAGAGAGAGAATGTGTTTTTGAGAAAGAGATAGGGGACTTGACCAAACAAGTGGCTAGTCTTACGAGTGAGCTCCTTGCATCCGTGGAGACTCGAAAAAAACTTGAAGCCCTTGTAAACCATCTCGAAAAAGATCTTGAAAGATCCCAAGAGGTCAAGGTAAAGATTGAGGACACATCTGGGAAGATGGGAAAGATGTTCCTTGGCCCCGCTTTAGGGTTTGGTGAGAGGCAGGGAATAGGTTTCGATGATGCTTCCACGTCACATGTCACACCGAAAGCGATTCCTGAATTTATTGTAAATCCTTATGGACCTAAACAAAAACCCTAAAGATTAGTTCGACCAAGAAAAGGAAGCCAAGTTCGACCTAAGACTGTGCACTTATTGCAAGAGAAAAGGCCACCTTAGGGAGTTTATCTATAATTTGGGTCGTACTCGACGTACACATACTCCATCGCACCACTTTAGCGATTTTTCTAGCCTTAAAGAGTAGGTTGAGTGTCTAGTCTCCAGTTCTTATAGTTTGATTGAAGTGTTCCAATGAATATCTTTGCCATAAGTGGATACTTATAACATGTCGACTAGACCCAACAATGATAAGGTTAAATAAAAGGTCGTCACTACTTTGGTGCTTAAAAGTGAAGAGAACGCCCTTGTTGTCCATGTTGCTCTTAAGGCTCATAATACCTCCCATTGGTATTTCGACAGTGGTTACTCCAGGTATATAACTGGTGACATCTCATTTTTTTACCGGCCTTAAGGATCGCAAGGACGGTAAAATCACCTTTGGTGATGGGAGTAAATCTAACATTATAGGACGAGGTACAATAGAGATACTCGATTTTCCTAAGCTAGATAATGTTTTATATGTCAAAGGTTTGAAAGCAAACCTTATCATCATCAGCTAGCTGTGCGACGCAGACTTTAATGTAAAGTTTGATCGAAACGAGTGTAATATTTATGATCGAGCCGGTAAACTTCTACTACAGGGGGTGAGGACTAAAGGTAATTATTATGGGATTGTGCCCAAGTCCTCATTTGTGTGTAACAGTGCCATGATATCTTCTATGGATCTATGGAATCAACGTCTAGGTCACGTTTATTTTAGAGGTTTGGAGCGTTTAGTGAAGAAAGACCTTGTACGTGGCTTACTGTCACTTGGAAAGTCAACTTCCACGTCTTGTGGTCCTTGCCAATAGGAAAAATAAGTCTGTAGTCCCCATCGAAAGTTAAATTCCATTACCACATCACGTGTGCTTGAGTTGATTCACATGGATCTTATGGGTCCTACTCGCACTGAGAGTTTGCGTGGTAAGAGGTATATCCTCGTGATGGTAGATGATTTCTCTCATTATTCGATAGTTGGTTTCCTGAGAGATAAATTTGATGTTGAAGAGTTTCTTACAACCAAGTGTCGTGTCCTGTCCTATAAAATCAATACGGTGTCACCATCAACATAATGTGTAGTGACAATGTCACAGAATTTAAATAAGAAAAGGTAGATCATTATTCTGATAGCCTTGGAATTAAACATGAATTTTCGATCGTGAAAAATCCTCACTAAAATGGGATTATTGAGAGGAAGAATCGGACGATTCAAGAGATGGCTATATCTATGCTTCTCGGTTGTAGAGTTTGTAAGAGGTTTTGGGTAGAGGAGGTGTCTACCGCGTGCCATATGGTGAATAGGGTATATCTTCGTCCACACACTCTTCAGACGCCATATGAGTTGTGGACATGGAATAAACTCAACCTTTTATACTTTCGTGTCCTTGGGAGTAAATACTACATCCTGAGGGATACAAAGCAGTTAGGAAAGTTCGACTGTTGGAGCGACGAGGGATTTTTGTTAGGATATTCATTGACAATTAGAGCTTATTGAGTTTATAACCAGAACAACTCTGAGGTTATGGAATCAATAAACGTCACTGTTAAAGATGACGAGCCACCGACGTTTATTGATCCTGACTATTTGTGTGAGGATAATGCACCCCTACTAATGATCCCATTATTCATCACATATCTAAGGTGGACCCTACTCCTGATTTAGAGGACACACTTTCTTTTGTTCGCAAGATTCATGACCCTTTCTCCACTTTAGGAGATACCATTTTAGGGATCAAGACACATGCTCAGCTAGAGAACGTTGTTAGCTTTTTGTGCTAAACGTCCAAAGTCGAGCCCAAGAATATCAAAGAAGCACTCAAAGATGAACACTGGATATCCATTATGAAGGAAGATTTACTTCAGTTTAGAAAGAAATATATCTTGGAACTTTTCCCCCGACCTAGTGAGAAAAATGTGATTGGTACTATGTGGATCTTCATGAAAAAGATAGATGGGAATCAATAAATGTTATTATTAAATATGACGAGCCGTCGACGTTTGTTGATACTGACCAATTATGTGAGGATGATGCACCCCCTACTGATGATCCCATTGTTCCTCACACATCTAAGGTGTACCCTACTCCTAACTTAGGGGACACACTTGCTTGGGAATGGTACCATTATATGTAATAAGGATAGGTTGGTCGCTCAGGGCTACACACAGATTGAGGGTGTAAAATTTAAAGAGACATTTGCTCCTGTTATGAGACTTGAGTCCGTTCACCTACACGTCATCTACGCTTCAAGTTATATCAGATTGAATGTCAAGAGTGACTTTCTGAATGAAATTTCATAAGAAGAGGTTTATGTGGAACAACCGAAAGGGTTTGAAGACTCTAAGAGTCTTAGACACATTTAGTATCTGAGGAAAGCCCTGTGTGGTTTGAAGAAAGCACCCCATGCTTGGTACGAGAGGCTTACTTCCTATCTCTTAGCCCGTGGCTTCAAGAGAGGGGGATTAGATAAGATGTTGTTTATTAGGAGAGGAAAATGTGTTATTTTGGTTGCCTAGGTGTATGTGGACAACATAGCCATTGGATCCGCTTGCTCATGTCATGCTCACAACTTTAAGGAGGATATAAAGAGCGATTTCAAGATGAGCATGGTTGGTGAGCTTACATTCTTCCTTGGTCTCTAGGTTCATCAGCTAGAGGATGGGATATTCATCTCCCAATCCAAGTATTAAAGAGACCTCATGAAGAATTTTGGATTAGACTCCGCTAAGCATTCACTCAATCCCATGAGTACCTCAGCGAAGTTTAGCAAGGACACTTTAAGCAAGGATGTAGAGCAAACCCTGTATCGGAGTATGGTGGGTAGTATTGTCTACTTGACTACCAGTCGTCCCGACATAACCTTTAGTGTTGGAGTCTATTAGCGATATCAGGCATCCACAAAAGAGTCATAATTACATGCTCTTAAACGTATTATCAAATACGTGAGTGGGATTCTCTCATACGGGAGTCAGTATTCCTTTGATACTGATGACCGTTTATTCGCCTATTCGGATGTCGATTGGGTCAGGAATGTAGATGGATATAGGAGCATTTCGGGTGGGTGTTTATATTTTGGTACTTCTCTTGTCTCTTGGTTGAGGAAGAAGCATAACTGCATCTCTATATCCACTACAAAGGTTGACTACATCGCCGTTGAGAGTTATTGCACACAACTCTTGGGATGAAGAAGATGCGGGAGGATTATGGGATATCACAGGATGCCATAACTATTTCATGTAATAACACGAGCGTGATACACATATCCAGCAATTTCGTCCATCATTCGCACACTAAACACATTAGGATATGTGAGAATTTTATTCGAGACCTAGTAGATGAGAAGGTCGTATCCTTAAGCTTTGTGACCACCGACCGCTAGTTAGCCGACATCTTCATGAAACCTTTAGATGCCCCTAGATTCGGGAGTCTTAGGAAGTCTTTAGGTATCTACATAGTTGACTGAGGGTTGGTTACTAGTATAGGATGATTTTTCACGTTCATATTCTTGGCTCCTATTGCTAGAATGTATCATTTGTATTATTCTTGTATTATTGTTTCTTATTCATATTTTAGAAAAATCCAAAAATATTTTCATTTTTTTTTTGAAAAATTCAAAAAAATACAAAGGGATTTTTGGCTTTTTAAGAAAAGAGAAAAATACAAAAATATTTTAGGTTCTTAAGAAAAATGAAAAAGGCAAAAGGATTTTGTTTTTATAAAATTTTTGAAATACACAAAAAGATTTTTGTAGTTTGTTTACACCTTTTATGGATGGACATTTAGGATGGCCAAGTCACAACATCATTCCATTATCCACATGACTTTTTGGTAGTGTTTTGAGACACGACTTCATTTCATCCATGTGCTTTGTAATGTTTGGAATCATTGAGATATAATTAGTTATTACTTTCTAGTTATTTGACCCATTGTCTCCTTTAATGCACACATGCACGGATTTTTTTTATTTTTGTACTTGTCTATCACATGTTGGTCAAAGTGTTTTCATCTCAATCTAGTCGTTAAAATGAACCAAATGCGATAAAACTAGTCAATGAAAGTAGTGCATGTAAGAACCGTTGCCTGTGAAAGTTTATTTAATATTGGAAAATCAATAATTGTCCATGGGAAAGGGCTATGAGAGGCATGTGAACTCATTTTGAAAGCCACCATTCAAAAAGAGCCCAAGTAAAAATTAAGGTAATAAAAAGAAAATATTCCAAAATGGGGCCAATAGAAAATCTCTTCAAGAGATAATAGCACCTTAATAGAAAAATAAAAATAATAATTATTTATGAGGGGGTCTGGTTGGAATTCAACAGGTTTGCACGTCCTGACAAAGTCTCGAAAAAGCATTACATAGTTTTAGACGTTATTTGCATGAAAATCATTTCAGACTTTGATGTGTCGATTAGATTGAGTCAAATTCATATAAATTCACCTTTTTACACCTGAGGACGATTTTGAGCTCGTTAGTTAAGAGTATCCAAAACTCATGATGCACATATGTTATGAACGTCTGAGTTGATTTTCCTATCAAATTTGTTCACATCACTACACTTACACTATCATCGATTTGGTTATCTTAGTGATAATTCATGGTGTGATTTTTTATTATATATTTTTGTGAAAAAAAATATTGCAAAATTCAAAAAGAGAAGTTTATTTATTTGTGACACACTCCGTATTTATTGTGTATGCTTTATTTCCTTGTCTATTTGGGACATCATAAAAAGGGGGAGAACGAATTATGGGGGAGTGGAAACGTTTAATTATTTAATGATTTGCTTGTGCTTAATTATTTTATCATTTATGCTTATCATTTTATTTCAAACTTTTACGTATCACATGTATTGGTTTCTTGTCTCATGTGTGTAGGTAGATTTGAAGATCATATTCATGTCACACTTGATGAAGACAAATAAATTTTGGAGATTTAAAGCTTTTGAAGATTTTAAGACATGTATTTTGATATTTCTATTTGAGGGTTTTGGGTGTATTAGATTGTATGTCTTAGATATTTTTTTGGGTTACATAATTCATATATTTTTATGTATGTACTTGGATATCCATAGGGAAATTTGTAAGGATAATATTTCTTTCATTGTCCGCTAGAATCTAAGTATTGCCTATTTTGTCCTAGATCACATAAGATATGGCGTATCCCATTACATTGGCACGTCTACATGATCATCCATGACATTTCCTATCTGAATCATTGGTAACGTGCACATTGTCATGATCCCATTATCTTCAATGTGCATCACATTCAACTTCAATGGTTCTCTACAACTCCACTTCTTTAAGGTATGATTATATTTGGAGTTCTTAGTTTTTCGCAAAATATATTTGGGAGTATTTTATTCGATTTAATATTGATTTTATTTAAATCAAAACGAGACTGAATTTTAAATAAAAAAAAACCGCTTAAAGTCGTTCAAATGACTAAGCATTATCATTCAAACGACATTACCATGTCGTTTGATTCCCCCTATCTAATATGGATCAAACAAACCCGTACTATTTTGGTTTTGACCAGGTCGTTTCTTACGTCGTTCGAAGGGTCTTCTAACGAGATCCCTATCTCGTTCTAATGACCTTGAGATGTCATTCAAACGACGTTACACCACCTCGATTTTTGTGTTTTCTTATTTAGACCCGCTTCATGTATGTTTGCGTAAGACTTTTTAACTCCGCCTCCTACAGACCTGTTGCACTTTAACTCTTCCCTTCTAAAAGCTAAAAACCATTTTGATTCACACAGACCTCCCATATTATATTTTTGAATCATTAAGAAACCTTCATAGAGATATTATCTCATCTAGGAGTGATACTTGTAAAGAAGTTGTCTCCATTGATGTCCTCAGAATTCTTACGGGAGCTCTTCTTGAAGAAGAAGAAGAAGAACAAAAGCTTGCGGGATATTTTTCTGTCGCTGTTTGTATTTCTCTATTGTTATAAATTACGATTTGCACATATAGTGAAATAAGAACTGGTTTTTCCCTGCGGGGATTTTTTTTCTGACTTTAGCCTTCTTGAATGTTTAGTTGCATGCTATATTGATTTAATGCTTTCAATCACTTAGTTTCATGAACTAGTTAAACTGGTTAAAAGTTGACCTTTAATTAAATAAGTTTTACCATTGAACCGTAGTGCACTCTCACGGTGTGATATATCACGAATATTGTATATTATCGTTCGTTTTATTGATGCATTCTAGTATAATTATATCTGTTAATTCTTGTATGTAAGCTCATATAATATATGACCTTTGGTTTCAATATATATATATATATATCTGTGTGTGTGTGTGTGTGTGTGTGTGTGTGTGTGTGCATGTGTGTGTGTGCGCGTGTGTGTTCTGCAAGGTTTACTTGAGCTTTTGTAGGTATCAGATCGCTTAACGGTGCAATTGGTGATTTTTGAAAAGTTTTTAATACCATATGCAACTTCAGCGAAATTTTAGTCATTTTAGAGCTCGAGCTTTGCGACCAAACTCTTCATAAAAGTTGTATGCATCCGAGTCAGTTTTGCGTAGCCTCTTATGGTTCGTCAATCCGGTTCCTAACAATCTTATTATGACCATTTTCTCGAGAAGCACCTCTTCGATTTTTGAAGCATGGCCGTAGCTTGGAAACAGAGTGTCGATCGATCGATGGTTTTTGATCGATTGATATATGGTTTAGTTTTTATTGCAGTGGAAAGGCTGTGTCCAATTTACAGTTTGTCAATCGATCGCTGATTGGAGTTTTGGAAATTTTTGGCTTATTGTTTTCTTTTTACTTTTTATTTTATTCCAACTTACTATATATATGTAATTTGGTTTTATTTATCGGATAAAGATTAGATATCAAATTTTTAGGTTAGTTTTAGGAGGGATATTTTGAGTTGGAGCTTCTTTATCCTAGGGTTTTATTATGTTCATTATTCATCACCTTGTTCATTAATATAGGTTTCCATTGTTTATTTCAAGCCTTGTTAATTAGTTGTATTCATTAATTTCTCGCTTTTATTTACTTCTTATGTTTAAATATATGCCATTTGATATGCTTTGTAGCTAACTTAGTTTAGGTTGAGATTGTTAAATTCATATTAGTTAATTAGTTTATATGCTATGGTATGATGAGTTTAGGGTAGTTTTAATGGGTTAATTTTTCTTTGCGTCACAATTAGGAGATTTAAAGGTGTATATCTCATATGCGCCGTATATACGATCGGTCATGTTTAATTCTGAGAATATTTGTTGACATTAAACTCAAATTAAGTTGTCATGATAATCTAGAAGGTAACAACTTTGGGTTTTTTTAATTGTCCAAATGAGATTAATCTTGTTAACATTTTTCTTTCCATGTAACCATTTTTGTTATTTAGCCCATGTAAAGGAGACGATTAGCAACCTATAGTTTTACTCATTTTATTAATCTAAGTTTAAACACATGCCTAGTTTAATGATTTTCTCACATATCATCTTTTAAATTTATTCGAAAAGTATTAAATTAATGGAATTCTAACAACTAGTTTATGTGGATTCGATCCCTACTTGTCGCTACGTGGATTCGATCCCTACTTACCGCTATACTCCATAGTTAGCGAGCCAAGTCTTGGTATTTGTTTATGTAGAGGCGTAAACACCCAATGACATATTTTACATACACACACAATTTACGCCGGCTATCACTTGTATCTTAATAGGTAGGTAGTCCATCGTATTTGTAGCCATTTAAAATTCATATTAAAACAAAATTCAACATTTTTTAAAAAGTGAATCTATTGTTAATAAGTGCAAAAAATTCATTTCAAGATTATAATATTATTTTGATGTCAATAACTTATTTGACAATAAGGAGTGGCAAGATTAAGAGAGTAATAGGGGTTGACTTGACAAATGGCAGTGATATTTCACATCAAGAAGTTAATGTGAAGTGTGTACTATTCATGTACACTCTAAATAAAAAATAATTACACAAAATATTATCTCATTTTATTTCGATTAATATGGTTGTTAATTAGAAATTAATTATAATAATAAAGTATAAAACGCGATTGTGAACTACGATTTCAAGTTGAAATTGCAGTCAAGATTTAGTTGAAATTGCTATTTAGAACCGCGATTTCAACTTAAGTCAAATTTTAAATGTTAAGTTGAAATTGTGGTTAATAACCGCGATTTCAGTGAAATCATGGTTCCCAGCCGCGATTTCGTCTTAACTTAAATTCATAATAACTCATTAACGACTCACTTTATACAACTTCACTTCGTGGTTACCAACTGCGATTTCAACTTTAAAACTCACTTACCAACCGTGAGTTTAGGAAGCGTAATAATTTTGTAAATATGTTGAAGAGTGCATTATTTTTGTAAATATATAATTAAACTGCATGTTTAAAATAAAAAATAAAAAATCCTCTCTTTGACCTCTAATTTTATGGTCCCTTCTAAATCCTATTCAACGTATAATTTTTAGAATAAATTTTAGAAAAATATTTTTTTAGGAATAGTTCTATTTATTTTTAAATGAATCTTAATTTTTATAATTTTTAAAAAGCATAATAACGACATTATATAGGGATTTTGATAGAGCCACTTAGACTTGTGATAATATATGGCATATTTCCACACCGATTCTCATGATATCATGAAAATGTCATAAAAAATAATGATATGATGGTGTTACCTTGTCATTAATGTTGATTTGCAAGCTAGTGGATATACTTTCATTTCAAGTTCCATATGTTGTTGATTTTAGTCACCATTCTAAAATAGTAGGAATAGTTTATGAAATAAAGCAATTGAGGGACCAAATATTATTTTCTTAAAATAGTAGAGTCATTCTTAATTTTTATTTAATCAATAATTAATTGTTAAATGCCCTTATTTTTTAAACGTCTTATAAAATGACATACACCTTATTTTCAATCCCAATAATGATGATAACGAATATATTTTTTATTTCTGAATTTACAAAAAAAATAATTTATATTATTAGATAAAAAAAATCAAATGAGGTTTTTTCGTATACTCCTATGTCTCAAAATGAGAGTTGCTACGTAAAACCCTCAAATTTTAGGATTTTCTTAAGGGTATTTTGACTTTACCCACGATTTGGTCTCCCAATTATATTGTCCACATTATTTAATCATTGTGATGGTGCGTTTATGTGCCTCGCGATGTTGGAATTTTATGTTATTTCTAAAAACGGGACTTTCAATTTGAGACAACCCAAAAAAGGATGTCTTAATTTTTGAAGGAGGGTATATGAAATATAAAGAAATTTATACAAGGTTATAGCTTTTACACGTTGTATAAATCAATCCGATAGAGTCCATTTGTATGTATCTTGGCTTATTCCGTATTTGAAAAAAACCTTTGAGCCATAGGCTAGGACTTAGGTGTGTTAACCTTTCAAGCCTATGACGTGGTTTTTTAAAGACGTAGCGGCCAAGTTAGAAGATCTACACCATCGTGTCGTGTTTTTGTCCTCATTTCCATCTTTATATTTCAAGGATCTCTCAAGTATGAATGCGTATTTAAGTTGAGCCTTGAATATTTTATTTTAAGAGTTAGGATTTTATAAAATTGATTTTAAATTTTTTTACAATTATTTTATCCTTTTTAGGAGATTTTTTTCGTGTGGTCATTCGAATGACATTGGTACGTCGTCCGAATGATGTACTATATCCCGTTAGAATAGGGTTCTAACGAACGAATCAAACAATCATTTTAGCCTTCTCTGAAATCTCATTGGAAGTTTCGTTAATGGACGGTTGGAATGAGTACGCGCGTTTTTTAATATTTTGAGATTTTCTACAAAGTTTTTCATCCTTATCTCAATTTTGAAAAACCTCCTATAAATAGGAGTGCGGAGCAGTAGTTTTCTTAGAGGCAAAAACTTACGTTTTGAGTTCCCAAACTCTATTAAAAAGCTCATAAAAACTCTAGTTTTTATCTACGTTTTTTAGGATCTAAGTGTTCATCTTAATATACTTTAAATATCATGTTTTGGGTACCAAAGATTTAGTCTCTACATCTATTGAGAAATGTTTCGTTGTGGTGGATACCATATTTTCTATTTACACACGGTGGATTTCATGGTGTGGTGTTGCGATGAAGAAGCCATGGATTTCATGTTCCAATCCGTAAATGGTTGCTGAGATGATTGGTGGATACCGAGGTGTGTGTGGACTCACGTGTTATGGTAGTTGTGCGGGTGGACTCCTGTATGTCATTGTGCGGAGGTTGAAGGCACAAAGAGTGTCAAGGACAGCAAAGACATCGAGTTCGTGTTGTTAGTCTACTACCGTGTCCTTGGTAATTCCATACATAGTGAATTTACGCGACTGGGTCGTCCGATTTTTTTTTTGTTTTGGATTTTCCTTATACATCGACGTGTTGTGTGGATTGATCTATTTTATCCTGCTATCACCTAGATGCATGCTTTAGGATAAAGATAAAAGTGGTTAATTTGTTTTAACATAACAAACGTTTAAAATCGATGCAAGTTTTATTTAGGTTCATTAATTTGTTTAATTTTAAAAATATAAATAATTGATTTAAGTGTTTGTGACTATCCTCCGTATCTACTTTTGTCACTTTCAAACTGGTATCAGAGCAGATACACTAAGTTTTCGTGTAGATCCGTCATTTCGTGCTATTTTAGGGTGGTCTGTGTGCGTCTCTCATTATCATGTTTATTTGTGTCTTTCGATGGATCATTATAGTGATAAGTTGTCTGATGTTTTAGTGATGATGACAATTTTGATATTCGAGATGATTTTAATGCGTTGCATAGTCGTGCTAAAAAATTAACTCGTTTGAATTTAAGGTTTGAAAAAAGAGTTAAATTTCTTGAAAAATAAAATTTGTGTTATAAAGTTGAAATTGAATTTTCTAGAACTGTTTAAACTCAAAGAGATATTCTTCATGAGAAGCTCAAGTACATGAACCGTGATTTTTAAAATTTACACTACACCAAAATTGCCGAATTATCACGGTCGTTGACCATGACAAGTCCAACTTGTCAAGGTTAATGGCCGTGATAATTCTGGGGTGACAACTCTTGTTGTCCTGGACTTGTCACGGTCATTGACCATGACAAGTTTATTTGACTTGTCATGATCTTTGACCTTGATAATCTTTATCATGGATAAAGACCATGACAAACCCGTGGCAACCTTTAAAAATTATCACGGTCATTGACCGTGGCAAGTCCGTGACAAGTTTCCTTTGTCACGAAATTGTCACGGTCAATGACCATGACAAATCTGGGCAGAAGTTATAAAAAATCTGCTGGGCAGTTTGGCCACTGCCACTACCTAGCAGTATATTTGTACCAATTATAGCAAAATTGTACCTGTTCAAACAGTATATATCCAAATAAAATTGAAAGAATGCACCAATTCATTGCATATATATTTCCATATTAAAATATGCAAATCAAAACAATTCAAATATAATTCAAGTGTCCAAATAAAAATAGATACAAATAATGTCATGACATAGTGTCTAGGGCAAGATTGAGGAGAAAGGAAGGGCACATGATATACGCATTGAGACACCCTTGAATACGCATCACGCCACATTGTTCATGCAACCACAATGTAGAGTTCTCCTTTGTGGGTATCACATGTGTGATGAGCACCTTGGACTTGATGTTTTGAAGGTTACGTCCATGAATCGACATACGCTCGATGGTATTCGGGTCCCTTAACCCCCTCGCTATCCACTGTCCATCACATATGTCGTGTAAAAATACGCACTGATTGTTGACATAGGCCACTAGACGGGAGCCAAGTAAGGGACTTGATCATAAAGTAGTGAGTCCGTGCGTATCGGCGATGAAGGAACGATATCCACACCCTCGTCCTCCTCCACCTTCTCTTTAACTTTGCCCTTGCCCTTACCCTTGCCCTTTCCTCCCAACTGATGCTTTATGAATGCATAAATATCTAGGACCGTCGCCTCCAACCTTGATAGCTTCGGGTCATGCGCGTCCACCTTACGATCCAACCTGGTGTTGCTCATCTCTATTTCGGTGATCCTAGATTTTCCAACCCTCAAGCTCACCCCTTAGTCCTCCCCTAGCGATCAGCCCCAAGCACTTGTCTGAGTGCGTCTGTGGGCAAAGATGCCTTGTCAACATCAGACTAGGACTCATGCACTTCCTTAAGCTTTGCCTGAAATGACAAATGCACACAATTAGTTAAATAAGTAAATAAAAAAATTATAACATAATTCACAAAAATTAAATCGTCGAATTACTTACAATCGTGGACGCGATGCTCGTTGACACCTCCTTACCCTTGCCCTTATTCGTTCGAATTTCCACATAGGCATCGAGCCTATGTGGCCTACCCCCAGGGCCACTCCCTGTTCCCTGAAATAAAATAATGCAAAATTAGTAAGTAACGCAAAGTAAAATAATGCATAATAACATATTTCTATAATTATAGAAAAATAAAAACTTACCATCTTGTGCTCCACCTCGTCGTAAGACGTTCGGCCAGAGTAGTGCATGTCCGTCTTTTTTGCCCGATTTTCCCTCCCCGATTGGTGAGATGCCATTTTTTGCTCCTTGATATCATTATCAATGACCTTTTGCCAATGTGCTAATGCAATCGGCTCCTTCGGCAGGATGGACTCACGCATTCTGATAATGGACTCTCGGGTCTTTCCAAAGTACCGGGCCCATAAATTCTTCTTCCATGTCTTGTGTTGCTCCCTCAACTGCTCTAACACAAAATCGCGGAGTTCTGGGGGTGGGCTAAATTGTTCTTGTCAAAAAAATACAAAATAAAAATAATGTAAGTGTTAGTCGCGGATAAATATAAATTGAAATTGAAATTGAAATATAAATACATTACCTATAGTGCCACCCAAATAGCTAACTTTAGCTCATTTGGCACCTCCCTCCAACTGGTGTACCCCGGGCCGATAATCGTCTTCACTAGCTTGAGGTATCTAGTCAATAAGATCGTCTTGTTCTCAACGGACATTTTCAATTTGCCCCATTTGGGGAGCCTAGGGAGCGAGGAGCCCTCGTCGCCTCCTCTACCGCCGAGCCTTGAAGAAGTCATCATCATCATCATCCTTGCCTTAATCCCTAAAGGAGACATTTTCTGTAAAAATTGTTGTTATTAGTACAAATCCAAATGAATTAAAAGATATACAAACATTTTATGTGGTCGTGCCACTCTCGAATGGGTCGTGACACGAAGTAATTTTAGAAAATAGTTGAAAACTCCCCCCCCCCCACACACATATACAAAGAAAAGAGAGAGAGAGAGAGAAAATGATCAAGTACAAATGAATTAAAAGAAGTAAACTGATGTCCGATAAAAGCATTAAACTATTGTATGATAATTGGAATACATATTACAAATCTAAAAATTGTTTCAAATTCGGGTTATCATAAAAAAATGGATTGATATTCGGTAGGAGCAACCAAGTCATCCACACTACTATTTAGACACTTTGGCGCATGTAAGACGATTGACCACGGCTCGTTGTTGATATACTCTGAGTAAAACACTAGCTTAACCTTTTGAAATTCACAAACAAATGGCTCATCGCTCACGTGTTCATTGCTCTTCAACTTGGACATGTCAATCATGATCAAATTGGTGCCAGGATTAACTTTACAAGCATTTTTATCCTCAACTCTTACCCAATCATAGTAAAATACAACCTCTTTGAATCTTACATAGTCCAATTCAAATATATTTCGAATTGCACCATAGTAATTCATTTCAGCTTCAACGAAGTTTTCATCTTTCGCGCTCGCTAGAAAGAAAGTAAGAGCCTTGTATGAAATGCCCAAGTTATGTACATTAGTACTTTCCTCGTACACCCTTGCGCCGAATACGTAACCGTTCAATCGATACTTTTTGTACTCTTGTACCATGAACAAGGGTCCAGTGACTAGAAGAGCAAGCCTTGATGTCGCATCACCCGTCTTTAAGAGATGAGAATATAGATAAATTAATTAGGTTAGTTGTAAAGTTTTATTGTAATGTAACATTATGTAACAACCATTTTCATTATAATTACCTCGTGTGACAACCACAGCCTAAATTCGCTGTCTGATTGTTCCATTATTTTTCGTCTTTTATTGTTCTCACATGCTTCATATTTTCTACATAAATTTACTGTGGCCAGCATATTACAAAATTAATCATGTATAAAATAACCATGCATAAATTTAATGTGATGAGCGTATTACTCTCGAACGGGTCTAAGGGCTAATGAATGCGTACGCATAAGAACTAGAAGGCTAGTATCTATGCACACTATATGTAATCATGACACAAATTAATTTTAAAAAAAAGTTGAAAACTCCCCCCCCCCCCCCCATTTGGACAATAATCTAGTGGTCATGCTACTTCCAAAATTAACCAACCCAACATCGGTCCACTATAATCCACTAGCAACAACAACAACAACAACAACAACAACAAACCAACAAATGTGTATCCCATATTCCTTCTAATTCATCTACTCAATTAATTCATTTCATCTTGTCTTATAAATATATCATCATTAAAGCTATACAATTAAAGCTATATTTTATTAATCAATTTATCCATTTCAACTGTCATGGTGTAATATTAATGTTTAACAACTTAATTCTGAATTCCAAAATAACAACATCTAATATGTATAGTTACTACAAATCCTAAACATCAATTCAAACTAACTACTTACTAATTCAAAACCAATAATTAATAAAGGCTCCTGACTCATTTATATCTAATTAAAGTCATAATTAAATTAACATTAATAATTATAAGTCCCAATTCCAATTCCTATTATGACTATTTCGTGAGAAAATTTTCAACATATATTTGGGTATTTACACATTAATCAACACACACACACGCACCCCTCCCCTCCCCCCCCCCCCACTCCCCCTTCCCCCCCCCCCCCCCCCACACACCTGCAAACACACACACACACACTCACCCACCTACACACACACACCACACCCCATACCAACTGTCCCACCACCCTAGCCCCCTCCCCCCTCCACACACACACGCACAAATACACACACACACACATACAAACACCTGTACACGCACACATACACCACCCACATATACACACACATACATTTACACACACACACACGTTTAGGCACACATATATACAAAGGAAAGAGAAAGAGAGGAAAAAACCTGAAAATCTCTGAGAGAGAGAGAGCAGTCGCTTAAAGAGAGAAAGAGGGAGGAAAATCAAAACTGTAAGGATGCAAATTTTCATTTGAGTCCTTTGTAGTTTTAGCTCAATTCCGGACAAAAACGTTTGAGTCATAGGATAGAGTATATTGATCATCTTTTAAGCCTATGACGTGTTTATTGAAGACGTAGCGGCCAAGTGTATAACGCTTCATCAAAATGCCGTGGTTTATGTGCCTCGTTTGTATGTCATCAACAATAGTTCCATGCTCCCAAGGTATGAATGCATTTATATATATATAGGAGCTTGGAACAAGTTTATTGGGTGTTAGGTTTTTAAAAATGTGTTTTTTGTTTTCAGAATGTTTCTATTAAAACTTATATAAAAAGTATATAATGTTTCTGGGCTTAAAAAGATTTTTTTTTTTAACATTCTGTGAGTTCGTTCGAAGTGTCGTTTGAATGAGAATGTCGTTCGAACCACAAGTCGTTCGAACGAGATTGCCAACGACTTCCCATTATGGCATACTGGAACTTCGTTCGAAATGTCGTTCGAACGAGATGGTCGTTCTAACGAGATTTCCAACGAGATTCTAACGAGTCCATACTGGAACTTCGTTAGAAAACTCGTTCGAACGAGAATGTCGTTCGAACGAGATTTGGCGGGAACAATTTTTTTTGGCAGTTTTGCCCACTTTCCCACTTGTTTTACCCCACTATCTTTTTGTTGAATATCTATGTGCGGGAATAACTTTTTCCAACTTAACTTTTCATATCCTACAAACCTCTAGAGAGTGTTTGATAGAAAAATTGTTTTAGGGAAAAGTTCATTATTTTAAAGTGTCAATTTTCAAAGAAAAATCATAATACACTTTAGTTTTACACCCACAGTTTTGTTTATCCAAGTTCATATATATATATATATATCTTGCTTGGAGTTTGGCACCGGATTTATCTCTACATTAGTTTGAAGAGAAGTTTGGATTTGCTTCTAAATCCCACAAAGAAGAAGAGGTTTTCGTGATTTACCCACTCGGAGAAAGGCTCCTAGTTCTAGTGACGGTGACCACATAAAGTCCGATCGGTGGATTCCGAGACCGCGGTGGAGCTCCGGGGTTATTCGCTAGGTGGAGGTGTTTACAAGAAGGAGCGTCGAGGCTTGAGAGGGATCGAGTCGTGTGATGTAAGTCTTTTGTCTTGTAATTGTAAACTCCGTACTTAGTGGATTTGATGCTAGGGCCGTCCGAGGTTGTTTCCCGTTGTGGGTTTTTTCTCGTACATCGCGGCGTAGTGTGATTGGTTTATTTTTATCTTGTATAATGACTTAGAACTCATGCTTAGGATAAATCAAGATAAAATTGGTTTTAATTGTCACACTTAATTTAATTTGGTGCATAATTAAAGTTGGGTAATTAATTCAAGTCTATTGTTAAAACTGGTTTGGCCTAATTTGGAAATAATGATAAATATGGCTTAGGCAAATTATAGGACTTGGATTAATTAATTTGGTTTAATTTTAATTTGAAAAAGATAATAAAATTTGGTAATTCGATTTATTGAACCATCACCTTTACGCTTTCGCATATTTATTTCATAAAAAGGAAATATAATTTTAAAAAGGATTTTAAAGGATTTAAAATCGGGGGATTTGATTTCTCAAAAACGATGGGAAAAAAAGGAGGGGAGGGTTTTTTCACTAACGATTTTGTCACGGACCTATCACGGTCTTTGACCATGATAATTTTATAAGGTTATCACGGTCATTGACCGTGACAAGGCCGTGACAACTGTACTTATCACGGACAATAACCGTGACAATCCATTGTCACAGACTTATCACGGTCAATGATCGTGACAAAAAATGAGCATTTTTTTATCACGGTCATTGACCATGACAAGGGTGGTCGGCTGAAGGGTGACAATTTGGCTTTTTTGGTGTAGTGTTAAAAGTGTCCAAAAAGCAGAATGATGATAGATTCTTGCTTTTAGACAATTAATTAAAGGACTCTTAAATGTTTGATACTATGGTTAACGCACGTGCCATTGAGGATAATGATAAATTGATGAATGCTTTAAAGGTACGTGAGAAGACTCTTAGGTATAATTTCGCTTACATTGACGAGGAGGAAGATAACCTTCTAGGTATTATTTGAAAATTTGAATAAGGAGTCCTTAACATTTAATGAGTCTAAATTCTTGCTTGGGTTTAGAGTTTTAAAGTTAAAAGATTTAAGAGACTCCAATAGTGATGGTACCGACTTCGATGATTCAAATGCTTCTATTGTTCAATCCAAGACCAATGTTTATTTTATAGTGTCAACATCTTCTAATGACGTTAGATAAGGTCAACACATAAATGACATTCCTCGGGTTTACACATGTTCACATTGTGGTAGGAAAGGTAAATTTAGGGCATTTTGTTATGATCTTAGAAGAGATACTAAGAAGTCCAAGATATCGTATCACCCTGATTCCCAAAACTCGAGGCATTAGGTATTCATTTGGCTTAGGAAATAATTTTTGGAGACATTAAATGTTAGGCTTGTTGATTATCACATGATATCACATGATTCTTTCCATGATATATCTTATGAGTAATTGTGCTTGCATGTTTTCATACACTAAATTTTGTGCTCAGTAATATATGTTATTGGTAGTTGTATGACGTTTGAATTTTTAAAATCTTTATTTTTCTTTTATTGGGTCTTATAGAGAAAAATACAAAAAAGATTTTGTTGGTCTTTTAAGTTTGTTTTTCATTTAGAGTCATAAACATTTAAAAACTCAAAAAGATTTATGTTTATGTGTTGATTGATTTAACACATTTTGTTTGGCATATCGGTGTGTTTTGAATCCACTTCGTTCCATGAATCCATATGTCTAGGACATTTGATTATGATTTCCAATGCTTAGATTGTTCTTAATCATACTTTCATGGAGTAGTTCGACTTTGATTTGCTTAATGGATTCACTTTATAAATTCCTCCACATATACATGTACAAGCTCATTTGGATTTTAACTTCATATGCTACATGATCTAAGTGAGATGTTCTCCCGTCAATCTTGTCATTATACATATTTATTTTACTATTGGGGATTTGTGCATGTAAGAACCACTGCTCATGAATTTATCTTTTATTGAAAATATGAATAGTAACGAGAAATGTGTACTAAGGGAGGAATCTTCCTTACGTGAAATACCACTATTGGGAGGATCCTAAAAGATTGAGAGGCAAAAGAAAAGAAAATATCTCCAAGGCCAGGGTTATTTGAATTGATTATTCAATTAAATTGGTATCTTCAAAATGAGAAAGAAAAATAAAATATTAAATATATAATTTTGAGGGTGTTATAAGTTGAAGATCAATGGGTTTTCACAATGAGTCCTAATTAATTCAAGTTTGACGCTATTAATTTTAGAATCATCAATATTTTCTAGGCTAGTATACATTGTTCTTGTTTGTCCAAATTTGAGTTCACTTTATCTATTACTATGAGGCTAAATCTTTGTCCATGTTTGTCCATAATTCTTTTGGTTTTAGTTCACGCCCCTTCACTCCGTTTACCACATTTTTGTTTAGACACATGGATACTATGCTCGTGTGTAAAGATTATGTGCTTTATGTCATTTTGTGGTGTATATATATATATATATATATATATATATATATATATATATATATATATATATATATATATATATATATATATGCTCATGTGCCATTGATATCTATATATCTATATATATATATATATATATATATATGCTCATGTGCCATTGATATCATCTTTTGTTTTGAGTCTTTGCATTTACATTCAATCCATATTGCCACGTGCTTTATCTTTTAATCAAATTGGTTTCATTGGTATCCTATATAATCACCTCTATATCATTTGGTGCTTTGATTGGTATCATTTTCTTTCTTGTGTATTCAAGTGGGTATCCTATTTCGCATAAAAATTGGTATTATTTGGTAATTATTTGGACTATTTGTGCTTACGTTGCCGATTTGTTTGTTATTACATGTTTTACTTTGCATCATTGCATTATATAGTTGTTTTTCATATATCTTTACTCTAGTTTCATTTTAGAGGGGATTTGGTCATTTTGGGGATAAATAGTTTTATCATGCATGTTCATTCGTTGTCTATTCCTGAACAAAAATGAGGAGAAATGGTATCTCAATATTTCTAGTTCGGAACATATTTTTGCCTTATGGGGAGATGTCCTAACTCAGGTCTACATTGTTAGATAAAGCAGGCAGATTTATTCATATGCAGATTTATATTGTTATATTTTATTTTCAATTGAAGGTGTGTTTAAGTGTGTAGGTTTGCAACATGCTTCAAAGTTTACAAGAGTGAAAAGAGACTCAAGTTTAGGAGTCGGTCAATTTGTAATTTTTCCTTTTGGGGTTGGTATTGAGTCTTAGATGTGATCACAACCCATAGGAATTTTTATTTTTACTTTTGTTCCGAAATAGCCAAAGGGGAAGATTTGTAAGGACACGTTTTTTGATAGAGTTAATTTTTATGTATTTTGGCTTATTCTATTTTCGGTAAAAATCTTTGAGTCATAGGTTAGGACTTGAGTGTGTTGAACTTTCAGGACTATGAAGTAGTTTCTTGAAGACGTAGTGTCCAAGTTAGACGATCTACATCATCGTGCCGTGTTTGCGTGCTCATTTTTGTCTTCATGTTCCAAGGATCTCTCAGGTATGAATGCGTATTTAAGTTGAGCCTTAGTATTTTATTTTGGGTGTTAGAATTTGATTTTAAAATGTTTTAAAATTATTTAATCATTTTTAACAATTAATAACAGGGGATAACTGGGCGGTTGTTTTACTATGCCAGTTGTTGTTTTCGGCTCCCACGGCTACGCAAAAACCTTGACTTTAACTACACTCTTACGAGAGTATAGAGACTAGTTCAGGTGTCAAATCCACACGAAATGTTGCTGACGTTAATTGACTTATTAATTCTCATTAAAAGTGTAAAAGGTTATGGGTTTAACAAAATATTATTCTAGGCATGTTTTTAAACTAATATTAACAAAATGAGTAAAAACTATCGATTGAGAATAATATACCTAAGCTTGGGTTAGCTAGTTTAAATGGTTACATGGGAAGAAACATTTATCAAGATTATATCCCATTTCATCAATTAATCAAATCTAGAGTTTTCACCTCTTAAATTGTCATAAAAGTCTACTATGAATTTGGCATCAACAAATATCCCAAAAATTACGCATGTAAGGTCGAAAATACGGAGCACAGATGATATAAACCGTTAAATTTCCTAGGCACAAAATCAAGAACAACCTAATCCATTTAAACTAACCTAGTCCATCACCAAAGAAAAATAACTCATTAATCTAAGGTGAGTTCGATCAATCTCAACCTAAACTAAATTAGCTACAAAGCATATAAATGACATGTAATTAAAGGAAAATAATAAATAAAGCAATAAAGTAGGTTAACAAAGTAAGAAAATAGATAAAGAAATCTTAATTAAAATGGAGATGATGATGAATAATAGTCTTACCCAACAAACCTTAGGAGAGAGAAAGGAGGCAAGAGCTCCCAATACCAACCAAATCCTAACCTAAACATATACAAAATGAAAGACCCCCCTAAAAATTTCCAACTTACAAATACGTAATCAGTTGGATTAAAAGAAAAGGTAAAAGAAAACAAAAGGCAAGAATTGCCAAATATCATCTATAATATGTCGATCCTTTGACTAGTCGACTGGTGGTCTTTAATAATTCCAACTGCATTCCTTCGTAGGAAAAACCTGATTGACCTATCGACAGGGGGAAAGGGATTGGTTGATCGGTGCTTTATTTTTCTGGGAACTTTGTTCTTCAAAAGGGGGAACAATTTCATTACAAAATGGCTCTAACTTGAACATCCAAACTCGAAATGAGACACGGTTTATGATTATGTGAAGCTATTTCAATGAACTACTCTCCATAGAGTTCTGTTGTCAGGACGAAGAAGTCTAAAATTATGAACATGCCCTCGGTGTTGCATCAAATGACGAACCTTTCTCGAAATGTAACAAACTGCTCTGTTTCACATTCCAGTACCTACAAAAACTCAGATAAACCTATGTATATATATATATCAAGGTTGGACAATATATGAGCATAAAAGTAGGATATAATAGAGATAACGTGGTAGCATGCATAAGGATAACGGGCACTAATATATAATATTCATGACGTATCACACCCCTAACCTAGACATTACTAGTCCATAGTGATAAAACAAATAAATCCAGACCACAGATAGCGATGACAAAAAGTACATAAGCATAAAAGATAGAAATGACACTTTCACGGGTGAACGATTTCATTTAGTGAATGCAACAAGACGTTAAACCCCTAGGTTACCTTAGAGGATGAATGTTGTCTCATAAGGATTTTCAGGAATGAAACCCACAAACATCATGTTTCCTCACAAAGTGTGACCAAAAAATAAGATAAAACATGCTCAATAATCACGAAAAGGCATTCAATAAGTTTTTAGCATAGTGAATGAATTCACTCAAAAGTACATAGTTATTAACATGAAAGAATGAACTTCATAGAATTGAAACCTTAAATGTGGGAGAAGAAGAGAGAACATGCAAGTATTTTAATCTGAAAAAACTTTTAACTGGATAATAAGCATTAAAACGTACATGATAATCAATCCTTACTGGTGTTTACACTCAACAAATGAATCAACTGTTAAAGGGTTGTAACACACACGGGACATGCGGGCATAAGGAGTAAAAATAAATGGAACCAAGGCCACTCACATATCATCACTGAAGAATGCAATATGTAAAATGAAAAATATGCAAGTTCAATGAAAGGATACCGTTCATTAAATGAGGTGAAATGCATTTTCACAAATTATCGCACTATTTAAACTTTAGAATTGCATTCACCTTAGGATCACATAGAACTTTTTATGAGTGCATAATTTTATATTATTTATACCCAAATCTAGCCCTTCTTATGCTTATTGTATCATAAATAATGAGCTTGTAGAGTCATTTTTACTATATAGAAAAAAAATGTGAAAATAATTTGAGCTAATAATGCAATTTTAACAATTTTAGGGGGTAAAACCATAATTTTAAAAAACTTTATGATCCTAAAAATAATTTTTAAATATTTATATGGGAAATATGAAGTTCTCTTTGAAATTTGGTTGAATTTCGAGTTAAAAAGAGTGATATGTGAATTTGGGGGGTAAATAAGGGTAGTTATGTAATTTCCACACTTTTATGACCTTAAATTTGAATTAATAATTTTTATTTTTTATTTTGACAAGCATCTCGGGAGTTTGGACAACAAAGGAGTTTATATGAAAAAATTTCTCGAACATATCGCGACACGATACGGTTGACATAGTTGTACTAAAAGATTTTTATAAATTCAATCGAGTTTCCGTTGAGATCGTGCCATACCTTTTTGGAAAGATCTTTAAAAGACTTATAACTTTCTAGTTTGGACGAATTTGAAAATATGAAGTTTTGAAGGCAAAAAATCAATTTAAAAACTCAGCTTTGAATACTGACAAAACAAAGGTAATAAAAATTAAAAATAAAATAAACCATCACCCATACTCGGTCACTTCTCCCACTCAAACACCCTTACAAATAAAAGAAAGGAAAAGGAAAAAAAGGGAGATTCCATCTCCTACCCATCCACAAAATCATCCACAAAACGCGTTCACTAGGGTAACCTAAAGGTTTAACGACTTGTTGTATATGCTAAGTACAAACATGATTCCTACGAAAGTAAATTAGATTTTGAATTTTGTTTAGTTTTGCTCGAGGACTAGCAAAGTTTAGGTTTGGGGGTATTTGATGAGTGCAGAATTTTATATTATTTATACCAAAATCTAGGCCTTGTGAGGCCCGTTGTATCATAAATAATTAGGTTTTAGTGTCGTTTTTGCTATTTAGAAGAAATATTCAAGTTTCAAAATAATTCGAGTTAATAATATAATTTTAGCAACCCCATGGGGTAAAGCCATCATGCTTCTTATACGTATAAGTCTTATCAAAACATTGATAAAAAAAATTATTTTATTGATTGATCAAATCAGATATTCCAATACCTTAATGCTTTCTTAAGTCCATAAATTGAGCTACTAAGCTTGCACACCATGCTTTCTTGGGTTTTTCTATGAATACCAAGGACTGCATCATATAGATGTACTCATCAAGATTACCTTTCAATAATGTAGCCTTAATGTCCATTTACCGAATCTCAAAATTGAGATGATCCAGAATGAATAAGATAATTTGGATAGACTTTATCGTTAACGAGAAGGTTTCCTCATAGTCAATATCCTATTTTTGAGTGAACCCTTTTGCAACAAGCCTTGCCTTGAAGGTTTTTACCTTCTCATATACCCCCTCTTCTTCTTATAGGCTCACTTGCAACAGATAGGTCTCATCCCATTAGCAAAGTCTATAAGTTCCCAAACTTGATTTGAATACATCGAATCCATCTCGGTATTCATAGTCTTAATACAAAGCTCAAAATCCTTGTCTTGGAGTGCCCCGTCGTAGTTATCGGGATTCAATTCGTGTTCCTTTAGGATCTCACTAAAATATTCACCAATGTACACTAACCTGTCAGGCTAACTCCTGTTTCTCCACTATGATGTGGCTCTACTTGTGTTCTAGTATAAGTGACACGTGTATCGTGATCATCAATAATACTCACACTCTTGTTAGGTAGTGCAAAATCAATATCAAGTTGTAATTCATCCTATACGGGTTATTAATTTCAATAACTTGTTCTTTCCCTCTTTGAGCTTGTAATAATATTGCTCTTGGGCTTATGGTAAATCATATAGTCTTCCTCTAAGTACTGAAAATTTGTTGTAACAAACACCCACTAGTCTTTAGGATCATAAAATTGACCAAACTTGGTTCCTTTTGGATAGCCCACAAATAGACATCCATCCATCCTTGATTCCAACTTTCTCGTCTCCTTTCTCACCACAAGTGTTGGGCAGCCCCAAATCCAAACATGTCCTAGACTAGGCTTATGTCCAGTCCCAGGAGGCGTTATTGACACAAATTCAAAAGGAACTAAGTTCAATAAATATGTATCCGTCTCTTGTACAAAACCTAAAAGGAATCCGACAGGTCTGAATAACTCATCATAGCGCTAACCATGTCCAAAAGAGTTATCTTCCTCCTTTCAACTATACCATTTTATTGGGTAGTACCCGCTGCAAAAAATTGGGATATAATCCCAATCTCCGATAATAATTCCTAAATTCTCCCAAGAGGTGCTCCCATCCAGGATCAGACTGTAAATTTTGGATTAGTTTACAATTCCAACGCTCCACCTAAGCCTTATACACTTTGAACTTATCAAAGTCGTCAGGCTTATGATGCCTAAGGTAACATATCCAAACCTCGAGTAGTCATTAATGAAGTTGATGAAGTACTCGCAGTCACCTCTTACCCGGATTGTCATATTGCCACAAAAATCACAATGAACCAATTCTAACACATCTTTGGCTCTATATCTCTTGATCATAAACGGACTCGTAGTCATCTTACCCTCTAAGAATTATTTATAGATTGAAAGTGCCTCCACTTCTAATGAACTTAATTGTCTATTTGAGACTAGTCTTTGAATCCTTTTTAGATTGAAATAAATTTCTTCTAATATTAGGAACATTAAAACAATCTACTAGTATTAACTTATTTTTTCACCAAAATTTAAATTAAATTTCCTATTGCTACTACTACTAACTTGTGATGATCGCTAATGAACAAAAATATTTCTCCATCACGAAGCTACATGTTAAACTGGAACCCCTGTAAAGAATTACAAACATGGTTAGTGTCTTTCGAATCTACACACCAGGTACTAGTAGAGTGCGCCATAAAACATAAGTCAATGACAAAAGAGAAATTATTGTTTATATTCTTCCTTGCTAAGAGGACCGGCCATTGCTTCTTCCAATCTCCTGACTATTTGTAGATATAATAGTTTCCTTTCGGCTTTTTACCTACTCCCTGAAGCTTAAAGTTTGTCTTAATCACAACAAGTTGTCCCTGAGACTTTTCGTTCTTCTTTTTCTTCTTCTTCTTCTTCTTCTTCTTCTTCTGCTACTGCTACTGCTACTGCTACTGTTACTGCTACTTCTACTGCTACTGCTACTGCTACTACTGCTACTGCTACTGCTACTACTACTACTACTACTACTACTACTACTACTACTACTACTACTACTACTACTACTACTACTACTACTACTACTACTACTACTACTACTACTACTACTACTACTACTACTCCTACTCCTACTGCTACTGCTACTACTGCTACTGCTACTGCTGCTACTGCTACTGCTGCTGCTGCTACTACTGCTACTACTACTACTACTACTACTACTACTACTACTACTACTACTACTACTACTACTACTACTACTACTACTACTACTACTACTACTACTACTACTACTACTACTACTACTACTACTACTACTACTACTACTACTACTACTACTACTACTACTACAACTACTACTGCTACTGCTACTCCTACTGCTACTACTACTTCTGCTACTACTACTACTACTACTGCTACTGCTACTGCTACTACTACTGCTACTGCTACTACTACTACTACTACCAACTTATAGGACAGAAGAAGATGGGACTTTCTCAGCAACATGATCACACCTTAATGCTTGGCGATATTCTTCATCACTTGGAGTTCCTTAAGCAGTTATGCTAATGAGTAACCAAACTCATTCATATAATAGTTCACACAAAACTTTTTAAAGGAGTTATAGTGATTGGAGCACAAAATTGACCTGGGTTTTCCCACCGATTTCGGATCCAAACACCTCTAATTCTCAAAACATGGACATCATCTTAATAATATGCTCGCGAATGAGACTACCCTCTAGCATATTGGTGTTTACTATCCTTGCCATAACATTCATCCTTATAGGATGATTCTGATCCTCAAATATGTCCTGGTGGTTCAGAATCATGTCGTAAGCTCTTGATATATGCTGATGCTGGTGTTGTAACACATTGGTCATAGAGTCCAGTATATAAAAATTATCCATCTGATCATACTTTTCCCACCTCTGATAGTCTTGGACATTCTTATCGGGTGCCCCTTCATCGGGCTTGATAAGGCATGTTTCAGTACAAATAAAATTATAGTCCTCAGCAGTAAGGATAATGTCTAAGTTTCTTTTCTAGTTTATGTAGTTCGTGCCACTAAGATTTTTATCCTTTAAGATGGAAGCAAGTGGGTTGAAAGAATATCCCATTTTTGAAATCTAAAAATCATAAATTTTAAGAATGGAATTAATTTCAAAATTAACTTCGATTTAATTTTAAACTGGCATCCATCACCGCCATTTAAAAAATAAAATCCCGTCGAACATCCAAATTCCTTTATGGAGTGGGATTTCTCACTGGAAGCTTAAATTACCCCGCCTTGAACTATACAGACTTTCATCTTTCAATTATGTTTCGAGACAGTTTAGGATCCTCTATCTAACATAATTGAACAATAATTGTCTTTTCATCCCACAACTAATTACAGTTACTCCGTTGAGGAGGATATCATTAATTATGTCTAAGCATACCATTGGTTCATTACCTGAATTAGAACCCGCTCGTGAAGGACTTCCTCATTGGGGGGATCAAACTCACTTACATTCTAATTCTAGGAATTATCACTTAAGAGTTTTAAGAATACCAGATGCCCTAATTAATTCCATTCAGGGGGAGACTAGCCAAGACATGGAATTAATTACATCATATTCATAAACACCAATAGAGACCGTGTGGTTTATGTTGAAACCCCTCTCCCACTTAGTTATTTAAAAACTTGAGAGTTTGTGAAAATCAAATTACTTAATTTTAAAAGATCAAATTAAATCCTTGTTAATTTTCCAATTTACTTGCATAAATTAAATTTTCCCAACTCACATTTTAATTTTATAAAAAATAAAATATTTTTAAATTAAAATAAAATTTAAAGACCTCAATTTAATTTAAACCTTAAATTAATTAACCCAATTAAATTTAATTTAAAAAGGAATAAATAAAATGAATTTTCCATTAACCAACCACCATCCAGGCCGGTCACAAATAAATCCATATTGTCCATAAAATCAGGTGTTCTTAATTAACCAATAAATTGCACTCGAAAATATCAACATTCAAGCTAGTAGAATTATGATAAATTAGAATAATCAAATAATCAGAATTCAATAAGGAAACTAAATCCCTTTCCATAATGTCCTAGAACTCTTCTTGAAGTGAAACTCTTCAAGACCAAGAATCATTGTTGGAGAAGACTTCTTTATGACGTAGAGTCCCACTCGAAGCAGACTTCAATTAAAACAGGAGTTCTTGATGATATTTATTTCTGGAAATAATCCATTATGGTTTGGAAAGACTGCTGAAGAAGCACTATTGCACAAATCAACTAGAAACCTCCATAAAAAGAATATTTTTTGTGGAAAGAGATTTGGATGTCGAAGGTGCCCTGAAGGTGATTTTTTTGTCTGGACTATGGCTAGGCACGCTATATTGACAACCGAGGGTTTGCAAATGAGGAGACGTTTAATGGCTAGTCGGCGATGGCTATGTAAGGAGGCAAAAAAAAATGACTAACCATTTACTCTTATATTGTTGGGTGACGAGGGGCCTTTAGGATGTTTTCTTATCTCTTAGCCGAATTACACGGGTAATGCCCCAAGTCATTGGGGGCTCTATTAGAATCATGGCATTTTCCTAAGAGGTGTAAGGGGATTAGAAAAACTTAGAGACTGGTTCCACACTATATATCTTGGACGATTTGGTGGGAGAGGAATTCGAGATGTTTTAAAGGAAAGGAAGTTACCCCATCTAAATTACAATATTTATTCAAAAGTAGTTTACTAATTTGGTATAAGGAAAGCCATAGCACACCTCTTCCTATTTTTATGGAAATTTTGACAGAGTTGCATAAAGTTATGTAGTCTAGACAGTGGACCTTGTAGGGCCCTTCTCGTGTCTGAGTTGTAGTGTATTCATGTATACGGATTCCGCCCCCTTGGTGGTTTGTTTATATAAACATTTACTTGTTAAAAAAAGAAAAACAATTTGGATTTTAGAGAGACGTAGAAGTTTTAAGATAGAGAAAGATGTTAACATTTAAGAAAGAGAAAGACATAGAGCAAGATATAAATGATTTTTTCTAGAGAAAACCTTTCAGAGAGGGAAATGGTTAGGATTTTTTAGAAAAATCTTTTTTTGAGAAAAAATTAGGATCGGATTTTAGAGGTTTTTTTCCAATAAATAGAGGATAAATAGTGAACCCGAGAATTACTCAACCCGCTTTGATTCAATGTGTTATTCTAGTTTACTTAATGAAAATTTATTATTATGTAACTCATTAACGAATAACCAATTAATGATCATATTCAAATCCACCCTACCCGCCTTTAAAATATAAGAGACTTACAATAGCAATATAACATAAGCTTTTATTTAATACTTCAGTTAACTAAAAACGACGCCTTTATGCTTCTCTCCTGGTTGGGTTAGCTGAAGACTGTATGTTGCATAAACTACAAGATTTGGTACAAGTGTATCAAGTGCGTTTATTGTATTTCTATTTAATCTTGCCTTGGAATGTTTTTACTGTCAATTCTAGTAGTTTGACATGAGTTTGGGGTATTAGTAAAACTAGGTGTAAGCCCGTACAATGCACGGGTTAGGAAATTATGATAGTCATTTCGTGTTTATTTCGTGTCATATATGTTCTTGAATTTATATTCATTATGAACCAAAATAAAGGAACATGGACTAATTATCAAAACAAACTTAATTGTGAAAGAGATATGCAACTCAATATGGACGAAATTTCTAAAACCAATCAAATGTTCATTTTCATATTACTCCGCTTAATGGGGGAAAGACTCTCAAAATTCTTAAAATGTGATTTTGATTGTTATTAAGGAAATAAGATATACAAATAAACAAAAAATATCGAAATACATTAATATTTAATAGTATAGAAACCTTTCAACATATAAAGGGGTAAAAATTTATAACAGTTTAATAACTCGTGGCAAGTTGACGACCCAACTGTACGTTTCGTTCCTTCGGGCCGAGGCTTGCCCTAAGTCACAAATACGTGGAGCAGTGCGAATGCGAGTGCAGGTGCTAATACTTTAATGCTTCAATTTCAGAAAATTAAAAATGCTGGTGCGACACCAAAGCGGGTATTAATTTTATAATTCTAAATTATATACTTATTTTAAATTATATATATATATATATATATATATATATATATATATATACACATATATATAATATCGCATTTTTTCTAAAAACAACAATGCTTTAGTGAAATGATATCGCGTTTTAAATAATTTTTTTACTAACCATACCATTATCTCATCCCAAATAATCAAATAGTATTTTAATTTGCATATATTCAGACATATTTTTATGATATGTACAATTTTAGTATTTTAATAGCCTTGTTATGGTTAATAAATATTAAAATATATTAAGAAGTCCTAAACTCCTTTTCACGCCTAAGGCCCGCCTAGGCTTCTAAGGCTTAAGGCTTGGCCTCCACGCCTCGATCACGCTCTGCATTTTTTAGAACCTTGATATATATATATATATGTGTGTGTGTGTGTGTGTGTGTGAGAGAGAGAGAGAGAGAGAGAGAGAGAGAGAGAGTATACGAAATGTCACAATAAAGATCCACGAAAACAATCACAAATGTAGGAAGTAAAATCACACACACAACAACGATATACGTAGTTTGGCAACTTGCTTAAATTCACGGAGATGTTACTATGATCTTATTAGTTTCTCTCAATATTCGAGATTACATCCCCTTGCCACGGGTTAGGGTTTTTAATTTATAGATGTTAACATAAGAGATTGAGTTGCGCAAGTAACTCAATGTGATCGTAGATAATTAATGGTGTCCCTGAATATCTCCTCTGAGATTGTTGGTAATCGATTTGAATTTATCCATGAGTCTTTCAGTGTTTGTAAGATACACGAGACATTAATGAATATTAGATTTGGGTCAGGCAGTCCTTATGCCGCTTATGCTAGTCGACTACTTTCCTGGGACAAAATAATTGGGTTCTTATATTTGCCCCTAAAATTTTGGGGCCAATTTTTTTTTTAATTGGATTTAATGCCCATAGCTTGAAACTTTATTTTATTGAGGCGGGAATGGAAGTTTCATAGTTTAGGTGAATTCAAGGGGGTACGCTCGCCTTGAGCCAAACACCATAGCATATTTATTGTCTTATTGAAAAGGCGAGGGTACCATTGTTCGAGCAGCTATATGAAGCCCCAAAATCAACTTGGGATGTCGGGTCTACTATTAGTTTCGAAGGTTAAACCAAAAATACATCTCCTCTGTCAGCTGACCCTTCACTTCTTTCCCTATTTGCTAAGTTTCCAGAGTTTTTCTTCTTCAGCGTTCCATTTCTATTCAGAGCTTTCTTAATTCTCGTAAGTTCAGTTCATCTTCCCTTAGTTTTACTCTTTTCAATTTGTTCTTCAACTGTACTTAGGGTTTTCCCTTTATTAAAAGTGTCCATGGAGACACTAGATAACAATTCAGTATCCGAATTTAGGAAATCTTATAATATTCTAGACTAGGTAGAAATTGACTATGCCCCTCTCCCTAAAAATGTTCGTGATATTAAAGGGGGCACTAAATTCATACCCTGTTAGTCACCCAAGGTGGTTTGACATTTCCTATAAACCCTATCTTTCTTAGATTCTTCAAATACTTTGATGTTGTTCCTTCTCAGTTTTCCCCTAACGTTTGGAAAATTTTGAATGGGGTACATAGGATAAACACATTGTATGGGACTAAACTGGGTCTTGCTAAGCACTATTACTATTTACGTTTAGTCGCGAACCAATAATGGTATTTTGTACCTGAAGTCCAGGAAGGCTAATGGGGTCCTAATGGTAAACCTCCCACATTCTTATAAAGATTATTGGGTTTATGCGTTTATTTCCAGAAATTAGCAACATCCTCCTCTTCGTGAGGGCGAGAGGCACAGGAGCCCCTTGATTGAAGACTTTGGGGAGGATCAAGTAGGTTTCTTTCTCTTTTCTTCGATTTACTTATTGTTTGTTCTAATTCCTATCCTCTTACTGATGTTTTTCTTCCTCTGTTCTGCAGCTCGTGCCAAAAATTAAGAGCTTGACTTCAGTGAATTTAATGTTCTTGAACTCCTAAAGGCCTGAGGGTTAAGGAGAGGCTTTTGGATAGTAAGCACCCAAGGTCTGAAGCCTACTTACTCGAGTATAAGAATACAATAAGAAGTTTTATTGCTCGGTCCATCGATAAAGTCCCCGATCTAAAGGCTCAAGAAGTTAGTCCCTCTGATCTAGTTATACTAGAGGAAGAGGAAGAAGAAGAGGAAGAGGGGGAGGAGGAAAACTAAAAAGAAGAAGAAGAAGAAGAATAAGAAGAGGAGGAGGAGGAGGAGGAGGAGGAGGAGGAGGAGGAAAAGGGTATGGATTCCCTATTTAAAAGGAGGATATTAAGGATTGATGATGATGAGGATCAGACAACTTTGTCTGATCGACTCAAGTCATTACAGATATCAAAGGTAGATTTCCCTAGGGCTAGTAGTTATATCTTAGGAGCCAAAAGGAATGAGAAAGAGAAACAGAAGAGGGGAGAGGAAGAAGAGAGGAGTAAAGAGAGAGATAGAGAGAGAGACAGGAAGAGAATAAGAGAGAGGAAGGGAAGAAAAGGGAGGAGTCCAATAGAAAATTGGTCATAAAGGCCTTGTAACCCCCTTCCTTACTGCTGGTGTTAAGGGGGATAGCGTGGGTGACACTCCTGCTCTTTCCCTTGATCTCTTAAAAGAGGCTGTGCTTACTGTAGACCACGAGTGTTCCTCGTGGTTGAGGGCTTCCTAACTCGTTCTCAATTCCACTCATGGACTTGACCTATTAATTCCTTCTCTTTATCCCTGAATTATCTTTTACCTGAATTCTTTCTTCTTCGTATTGAATCGAATCTTTTTCTCTCGTGCAGTTTTTGGATGATTATATAACTCTTTTGAATGGTCATGCCGACCAATTCAAGATTAAACAATAGTTGAAAGAGGCTCTGATAAAGTCTGAGAAGGACTTTTCTAATGCTCGTGCAGGATAGGAGTACGAGAAGGAGAATTTGATAAAGGCATATGCCAATCTTGAGGCATCCAAGAAGGTGGTGATTGCCGATAAGGGAGAGATATCTAAGGAAAATAAGAGTCTATCTAAAAAACCCAGAATTTAGAGGAGGAGATCCCGTGAGAGAAAGATAACATCTATACTGAGGGATGGAGCATTGTCTATGATGACATTGAGCTCCAATTGGAGTATACAAAGAAGGTTGCCTTTAAGAAAGGCTAGGACCAAGCATTGGGAACTGCAGGGACTCCTACTGATTTTGAGATATTTGGTCTTCATTCTCTTGGGCCCAACCCCTTTGCGTATGGAGAGCAGAGTGTTGGTTAACCTACCGACCATGCTAAGGATGTACTCGCTAAGGTCGGAACGGATTCTAACTAGGATCAGAGGGCTACCGAGAAGGGGAAAACAATGATTAAAGTCGAGTAGGTGAAGGATAGATTAGGGTTTTTTCCTTTTTCGTTCATAACTTTATGAAGCCCTTTAATTTTCTTTTTTTTCTCTGACTGTACTAGCCTCTGTCCCCCTTATTACTAATGAATGAAAAATAACATCCTTTATTTCTATTGATTTGCTTCTTCACTGCATACTGATATCTGTTTGAGGTTCCACTTGTTATGTTATATGTAGCCTAACGAGGACTATGTTCCCCCTACTTCAAAGTTAGGAATGATCCTAGGGCCCAAAATCAGTGTTCAAGCTCGCAAGGCTTTTGTAAAAATTTACAAGTCTTTGAGGGCGAGGCCTGAGCAATATAAGAATCAGTTTGAACTAGTCACCAGGTTGAAGGACGATCTCCAAGCCATAGAGGAAATAAAGTAAATGTGCTGAAGGCCAAGCTTATGGAGACCACTGAAGTAGGCCAAATGAGTGAAGTACTCCAAGCTGATAATGACGCCTTAAGGAAGGAGGTCGTTGAACTGAAAGGAGATGTCCGAAGAGCATATGTGATTGCATTTGGACTCTAAAAAGACATCACGAGGCTCCAAGGAGATGTTACAAGGCTGAGGCCTCTATTCATAATGGGGCCCCGAGAAGACTGGGTAGCCAACTATAATACGGGTTTTCTCAAGGAGGTAGAAGATCTCGCTTTTACTCATGGGTGGATAAGTTCCCTTAGGGAGGTTAAAACACCCAAGGAGTCCAGCATGTGGTACAAGCACCATGTCTAGTGTGTGTCCTATTTCCATAACCCTTCCTTAAAGGATGACATGTGGATCCCAATTGATGATATCCCTATCCAACTCCTCGATTATTACCTTGAAGGCGATGTGGAGGAGCTCGCTCCTAACGTAAACGATGGCCGAAGAGGTTGCGTCACAGATTATCTTGCTCTCTATCCTGATTCATCTTAGGTCCTTATATATTTTGGTCCTGATGTAATTGTACTTCCCAGTTTTGATCCATATAAAGCTTAACTTACTAACATTTTCCATATTTTGAGCATGTGCTGACTAAACATGAGCTAATAATTTCCTTTATGTTTGAACTGGAAAGAGATATTGCTCACCAATTACTTAAGATCTTTATTGACCAAACAATGTTGTTTGACCATCTTAAGCCTTTTGATATTTTGAATGGGATAGTACTTAAGTTTAACTATTTTGAATTTTTTGGTCGACTGAATGATATTAGGAACAAGTGTTAGCCATTTGTTATCATGTGTTTGAACATTCTCCCAATCCAATATGCCTTAGCATTATCATTCCATCAACTTTACCTTTTATGTTATGTCATCATACTCCCTTAGGCCTAAGTGAGATGATGGAGAGAATGTCCCTGGTCGATGGGCTATCCTCCCAAGCAGGTTTTTTATAACTAATGCAGTTGGCGACTAACTTGAGTTGTCTTTGTTGCCTAAGGATCCCCTGTAAGGCTTCTATTATTATCGGGTCAACTCATGAGGTCTATTTTATTTATGATAAAAACCTAAGGGTTGTAATAATTGAAACATTTTTATTTACTTGTTATAACTATCGCAAACCTTACTCAGCACGTAAGATTCCTTGATTGAAGAAAGTTGAACTACTTGTTGTAATACCCATGAGGTCTGTTATGCACGAGGGAGTTATCATTTGGAAAGGATGCATAATACTGAGATGCAGTAAAAAATTCTAAGCAGCCAATATATAATATCAAAGTGTGAGAGCCAATTGGATTTTATTCATTGAATAATAACTTGTAAGCGACATAAGTTTGAAATAAAAATTTGCATAAACTAAATATGATAACAAAAGATAAAGAAGACTAGAAGGAGAACTTCTTGAGATTGGATGCGTTCCATGCTCTAGGTATCTCTCTGCCATCTATTGTTTCCAAGTGATATGCTCCTTGAATCTCGTCCCTTATCACCTTAAAAGGTCCTTCCCAGTTTGGTCCCAGCTTGCCATCTGATGGTTTTATGGCACTGTCGAGGACATTCCTTATGCCATAATCTCCTGCTAGTAATTTTCTAGGATTGATTTTTTTGTTGTACAACTTGGCCAGATACTATTGATAGGAAGCCAACTTGATTATGGCATGTTCTCTTCACTCGTCTGCTAAGTCAAGTTCAGTATGCAATGCCGCGTCATTTAGGACTTTATCGACCAAGGTTGTTGTCATAGTAGGGAAACCTTCTCCAACAGGGATAATGGCTTCCATTCTGTAGGCGAGGGCGAAGGGCTTTTCCCCCGTTGGTATCCTAGGAGTAGTAAGGTAGGCCCATTAAAAATGGGGGAGATCGTCCACCCAGGCCCCCTTTGCTCTCTCCATCCTCTTTTTTAATCCGTTAAGCATGGTTTTATTGGAACCTTCTGCCTAACCATTGCTTTGGGGGTATGCCACATAAAAAAAAGTGGTGTGTGATATTGTGATTATCACAGAAACCTTGAAAGAAGTTACTTTCAAATTGTGTTTCGCTGTCGATGATGATAGTCCTTCATATCCCTAAGCGTGTTATAATTCTTTTTCCAGATGCACCTGGTCATGTCAGCATCAAGAATCTTCACCAATGGTATTGCCTCTACCCATTTTCTGAAGTAATCTGTGCCAACCAGCAGATACTTATAATTTCTAGGTGTAGTGGGTAGTGGTTCCATAACATCTATTCCCCACTGCGTAAATGGCTAAGGACTTATTAGAGACTTCAGGTCGCTAGTTGTCTGGTGGACCATAGGGGAGAATTTCTAACACTTTTCACATCTAAAAAGATAGGTACTTGCATCCCTTTGCATGTGAGGCCACCAGTAGCCTTTTTTGATTGCTATAAAGGCCAGTGACCTCCCTTCTGTGTGACTTCCACAAATACCATCGTGAAGTTTGCTAAGTACTTTCTCAGTGTCATGTGGGTGGACGTATTGGAGGTAAGGTCTTATGAATGATCTTTTATAGAATGTTCCTCCCGGGGTGAGGTAAAGATGGGCATCTTTCACCCTCACTTGATGAGCCAATCTCTTGTCATTGGGCAGTACGTCATTCCGTAGATAGGCGATGATGGGATCCTTCTTTGTGAGGAGGACTTATTCGGCTACGACTGTGTGGTCAATACTTGGCTGGAAGAGGAACTATATCTGGATGGTTCTTCTCAGATCAGACTTAACTACTGAGCTCAATGTTACTAAGGCATCTGTGTAACTATTTCACCTCGGGGGGAGCTGTTGAATGTCAACCTTCTCAAATCCTTTCATTAGACCTTTTACCGTGGTGAGGTAGGCTTCCATTCTGTCATCTTTTGAGTTGAAATATCCATTCACTTTCTTGGATACCAGTTTGGAATCACCAAACACATTGAGGTGCTTTGCCCCTAGCAGTTGGGCCTTTTGCAAGACAACTCAGTGCTTCGTATTCAACTTCATTATTGGAGGCCTCAAATCCCAATTTGAATCCCTATTCAATGACAACATCTTTCGATGTGATAAGGACGATTCCTACTCCTGTCCCCTTAGAATTGGAGGCTCCATCAACGTATAGGATCGAGTCTTACATTATTCTTCCTCATATATTGATTGTTCTGTTTATTACTAGTCGCTAAGCTGGTCCCCCGTAAATTCAGCGATAAAGTCTTTCAGGACTTATCTCTTAATTACTCTTCTTGGTTGAAAGTGGATATCAAATCTATCGAGCTCTACCGACCACTTTGAGAGTCGTCCAATGAGGTCGACTTTGTGAAGAATAGCTTTGAGGGGTAGGAAGTGATGACGTTATTGAATGAGATTTGAAGTAATATTTTAGCTTTCTTGAGGCTACCACCATTGTACAGGAAAGATTTTTCAGGGGAAGGTAACGTTGTTCTGCGTCCAAAAGCATCTTGTTAGCATAATAAACAGGATGTTGTCCTCTTTCTTTATCACACACCATAGCTGAGATTATCGTATGGTCTGATACTATTAGGTAGAGATACAATGGATCCCCATCGCCTGGAATAACTAGTAGAGGTGGGTTGCTAAGGTGGGATTTAATCTCCTTTAAAGCTCTTGAACAATCATCGTTACATCTGCGGCCTTTGTCCTTTTTTAGAAGATGAAAGAATGGTTGGCAGCATTTTGAAGACTTGGAGATAAAGTGATTAAGTGTCGCGAGTATGCCAGTAAGATTTTGAACATCTCGTAATTTTTATGGATGATTGACCCTGGTGATCGCATTGATCTGATCTGAATTGGCCTCAATCCCTCTTTTGCTGATCGAATAGCCCATAAACTATCCTCACTAGACACCGAATGAACACTTACTTGCATTAAATTTCATCCGATATTTCTCGAGGATCTCAAAGGTTCTGGCTACGTTCATGAGGTGGTCATATTTATTCTTGCTCTTGACCAACATGTCATCAATGTAGACCTTTATTGTTTCTCCCATCAATTTCTTGAACATCTTCGTGACTAACCTCTGATAAGTTGCCCCTGCGTTATTCAAGATAAAAACATAACCTTGTAACAGTATAGCCCAATGAGGGTTATGAAGGACATTTTGTCCTGATTGGGGTCGAACAATGGAATTTGATGGTACCCTAAATAGGCATCCAGAAAACTCATCATTTCATGTGTTTCCGTTTTATTAATCTACTTATCGATTCTGGGCAGTGGGAAGTTATCTTTTAGACATGCTCCATTAAGATCTGTGAAGTCAATAGAGACCCTTCAGCGCCTTTCATACCACAACTGGGTCAGATAGACACTCGAGGAACTGAACTTCCTTAATGGATCCTGCATCCACAAGCTTCCCTACTTCGTTCTCCACCACTTTATCATTCTTGGGGGTTATTTGCCTATCCTTTTGAGTGATTGACTTGAAGTTCGGGTCAATGTGCAGATGATTGTAGGCTACATCAGAATTAATCCCAGGCAGATCATATAGTTCCCAAGTAAAAACGTCTAAATTGCTTCTCAAGAAGGCAATTAATTCTTTCTTTTCCTGATCGACGAGTGCGGTTCTGATAAGAAACTTTCTTTCTGGCAAGTTATCACCAACTTTAACTTTGCCTAGGCTTTCAACGACCCTGTTATCGGGGTGTACCATTATCGGTTATACCGTAATTGCTATTTAGAGGGTGTAGTCCCCTCCTGGGCTTCCTCCGGAGCATCTCTTAGTTCTTTTTTCTACTCATTCCCAGGGAAGATGGCAGCGATGAAACACTTTTTTGAGGTGTCCTGATCGCCACGAATTTTGACCACGCCTCAATCGGTAATAAACTTCTACTTTTAGTGGTAGGTAGATGGTATGGCCCTCATGGCATGCAACCATCCTCTACCCAGAATGGCGTGATATGGGGACTCTATGTCCACCACTAAGAACTCAATCATCTTTGAGATGTTTCCTACTCTGACTGATAGGACTATCTTTCCCAGTGGTATTATGATTTTTCTTATGAAGTCGACCAAAGAAATTATGGCCTCCTTGAGGTCGTCTAGGTTAAGCCTCAGCTTGTGTAACAAATCTAGGTACATAACCTCTGACGAGCATCCCTGATCCATCGGTAGCGTATCGACGTCCCAATTTACAATTTTGAGGGTTATTACTAGTGCATCATGATGTGGGATCCTCACTCGGGCCAATCTTCTTCAGTAAAGATGATGTGTTTGGTGTAGTCGACATCCTCTGGTCACCGGTACTTTCTTGCCTGGCTCTTAGTAGGGTCAATCTGAAATGCCTCTATGACAACAGTGACCTTTTTTAGCTCCATCCAAATGGCATTCCCTTAGATATTCTTTAGGTCTGATGCCATATGGATTAACGTGAACTCCTGTCACATGTCATCATCAAGGATGTTATCTGACTTCTGATCGCCATTGGCTACGACCTTATCATCTTACTTCTCTCTTTATTCATTGAAATGCCCAGCTTGGGCCAACTCTTCTAAGTGTGACTTCAGAGACTTGCAATTCTCGGTCATGCGGTCGCCCTCCTTATAAAATGCGCATCTCAGTACGTTATTCCTTTTTGCTGGGTCACCGCCCATCTTCTTGGGCCATTTGATGAGCATTTGGTCTTTGATCTTGCACAATATCTTATATATAAGTTCTTTAAAGATTGTGTTAACAACCTGGAACGCCTTTGAAGGATCAACCTTCCCATTCTTATAGCCGTTCTTTCATATCACACATATCTCCTTATTTGGCAGCCTTTACTCGACCGTTGTCCCCTGTATTGGATTGAACCACGTCTTTAACCTTAGCATATTTCTCAATACGAGCCATGAGGTCATCAATGGTGTTGGCTTCTTTCTTTGTCAGGGACTAGTGCAGTAAAAATATGGTCGGTAGACCAATCTTGAAGGATGTTACAATAACCTGCTCCGATAAGTCCTCCACTTCATTGAAGACTTCCCAATACCTCTTAGCATAATCATGAAGGCTCTCTTATGAATTTTTATTCATCGTGAGCACTGCATCCATCCGTTTAGGATGGGAGCTGCTAGTTAGAGCTGTCAACGGGTCGTGTTAACGTGTGAAAACACCCTTAACCCATACACGATCCGTTAAGACTAACGAGTCTAATGATAATACCCAAACACGACCCGTTAATATTAATGGGTATATGATCCAAATCGTTAACACCCGTTAATATTAACGGGTCTAAATGAGTAACGGGTTGGGTGACCCTATATCAATCGTTAATACCTATTAATACCCGTTAGTACCCGTTAATACCCGTTAATACCTATTATTCTTCATGGGTGTAATATTAGTTTGGGTGTAATATTAGTTTCGGGTCACACGACCCAATAAAAACCATTACCACTAACGGGTGATAATGGGTATAAACAGGTTTAACCGTGTAAGAGTACAAACCCAAACACAACCCGTTATGATAACGGATCTACCGTGTTGACTCGTTAATGACCCAAATTCGATAAGACTAAACCCATTAACTTATAATTTTGTGTCGTGTAGTGTCGTATTATTGTGTCGTGCCTTATTTTACCAGGTCTACTGTTAGTTATGAAGCGATCAATAAAAGCCACTACTAGGGCCTTGAAGATCTTGATCGACCTGTATGGAAGCTTCTCAAACCACTTACGTGTTACGTCATGTATGCTAGAAAGGAAAATTCGACACATCAAGGAGTCGTTGTGTCTCCACAGGATTATTTACTGCCTGTATTGTCAAATGCGGTCTATAGGATCTGTCTTTCTGTCATAAATCTTGAACCTGGGAATGGCAAACTTCTTTGTGGGTTCTTCTTCCTCGATCACCCCTGAAAAAGGGGACTTCATCTAGGTGTTGAGATCTCTTTTAGATAGCTCCCAAGTAGATCTAAATCCTCGATGGGTTGGATATTGGTCCATCTCTTTATGAACCAAGATTATGATGTCCTCATTCTTCCGATCATTGCTCCTGTGCCACCTTTATAATCGGCCACGTTCAGATCGATCATGCTCTGACCTTCCACATTCAGATCTATCTTGGTTGTGCCTAGAGCTCCTCCCTCGGCTGCGAGTATTATTCTCCTGAGGACTAGGAGTCCTATCATGACGTTTCTTCGTACCTTTATGGAAATCTATCTACATCCTTTCAAGTTGCCTTTGAAGGCGATCATTTTCTTCCACCTGGAGGCGCATGGCCTCCTCTTGTTCTCAAAGCCTGAATTCTTAAGCGTCAACTAACCTGGAGATCTGGGTAGACCTAGGTGGCCCTTATCTTTCTTCAGAAGGTTGCCTTTCTTAGTGAAACCTGGGATTTATTTATTGACGAATCTCTAACATGGGTATTCTTATACATCACCAACCTGAGGAACGTTGCTGCTATGGTGAAACACCACAGGCTTTCTATTAATGAATGTTTTCGCAGGAATAGAAATCGCTTCCCATAGACGGCGCTAATTATGAGTACAAGAAGTATCACAATAAAGATTCACGAAAGCAATCATAAATAGAGGAAGTAAAATCACACACAACAACGATATACATAGTTCGGTAACTTGTCTATGTCCACATAGAGGTTACTATGATCTTATTAGTATCTCTTAATGCTCGAGATTACATCCCTTTGCCCTGGATCAAGGTCTATAATTTATAGATGTTAACATAAGAGATTGAGTTGCACAAGTAACTCAATGTGATCTTAGATAATTAATGGTGTCCTTGAATATCTCCTCCGAGATTATTGGTAACCGATTTGAATTTATCCACGAGTTTTTTAGCGTTTATAAGATACATGAGACATTAATAAATTTTGGATTTGGACCGAGCAATCCTATATATATATATATATATTCCGACACCTAACAAAAGAGTTTATGACAATCTCAAAGCCACTCGGGACATCCCTCTCATAGCAGGAACAATAACTCGTGCATTTTCAATACCCAGTTATTAAAACAGCAAAATCATCAAAAGATATTTGAATCTCATTAATCTTGAGGTCCTCAAGAATTTCCCAGCACATTTAAGTTCCATTGTCTTTGATAAGCATATCAACAATCGGATTGTCGACAACCTAGCTTCGAAATTTCCTAGTCCTGGCTGTCCAGATAAAAAAGCGGGAAGCCAATTGTGGGTTTTGTTGTTATTGAAGTACATGAGTGACTATGTGAGGAGAAAGAGAGTTTATGGGTTTTTGAAAAGAGGGTTCGATAGGGTTGACTCTATTGTGGACGTTGAGAACCTCGTTGGAAATAGTGGTTTGGGGTGTGGGTGTGAATGTGGAGCAGTGGAATTTCAAGTGTGAGATTTGGCGGATAATGAGTGGGTATGGGAGTTTCATGGTTTATGGGGTGGAAATATAGCTTGATTTCGGAAATCTAAAAGACAGAAGTTTAAGAGGGCAAAGGTGAATGAGTGAAAGGGTAAAAGACAGGGAGGAGAATAATGAATTAAAAACGTAAATATAAAAGAAGAGGAAATGCCAACAAATACATAAATAGGCTAGAAAAAGAGAGAGTATAGTAATTATAAGGCACTATTTGATAGGAAAGTAAGAAAATGCAAATGATTCCATGGTAAAAGATTTTAGGGCAAATAATTTCAAGACAAATCAGTATTTTCCAACATTTGTGCGTTTGACGCAAGTTGGAAAATCATCAATTTTCTAGCTTTTCTATCAAACACAAAGTAAAAATAAATGTGAAAAATTTGTTTACGAAATATATGAATTATATATATTATTTATGGAATATATAGATTTCACAGAAAATATATTATTTATGAAATATTATATATACATTGTTAATATTATTTCTAGTATATATATTGTTTATAATATATATACACATCAATATAAGAAATATAAGAAATATATACATATAGAAAATATAGAAAATATGAAAATTATATATATATATATATATATACATATACATATATATATGAAATATACGAAAACAAATATATACACATATGAAATAAAAAAAATATATGAAATACACAAAATATTTAAAAGAATATACGAAATATGAAAATTATATATATATACATATATATATATATATATATATATATATATATATATATATATATATATATATATATATATATATATATGAAATATACGAAAACAAATATATACACATATGAAATAAAAAAAAAATATATGAAATACACAAAATATTTAAAAGAATATACGAAATATATGAAATATTTAAAATTATATATGAAATATTTAAAAAAAATATGTGAAATAAAAGAAATATATAAAATGTACAAAACATTTTTAAAAAATATATGAAAGTTATGACATAAATGAAAAATATTTAAAAAAAATATGCGAAAGGCATAGATATTTAAATATATATATTAAATATAAATATATGTAAATATATAAATATACAAAATATATACATATACGATATATATTAAATATAAATATATTAAATATTCGAAATTTATGAAATATACGCAATATGAAAAATATACATATATACTAAAATTTATTAAATATATAAATGTATGGAATATATACATATATAAAATATACGCACTATATATATATATACTAAAATATATGAAATATATAAACGTACGGAATATATTATTCATATAAACATACGGAATATATATATATATATATATATATATATATTTACAAATTTACGAAATATATATATTTACGAAATATATATATATTTTCTATAAAAAAAAATGGCTTTAAGTAATTTGCCATCCAAAAGTGAAAAACAAAAACCTACCCCCCCCCCTCCCCCCCCCCCCCCCCCCCACCACCACACACACACATAAAGAATGGTTTCCACCTTAAGGTGCCAAATTGTGTTTAAGGGTGTTATATATGGGAAATAAATTACAAGGCAATTTTAGGGTATCAAACGGTCAAAAGTTTAAAAAAAATTGACTTTTTGAAATAAGCCTTAAAATTTAAGTGGTATCAAATAGGGTCTAAAAATAACATAGAAGATTCAATGAAAGGGAAAGACTCGTGGACCATTTAATAAAAGACTCTTGAAAAATAAATTTTAAGGCAAATTTAGACTATCAAAAGGTCAAAATGTTGAACATTTTCAAAAAAAATCAATTTTTTTAAATTTGCGTTGAAATTTAAGTGGTATTAAGTAGGGTGTAAGAATCACATAAAAAATTCAATGAAAGGTAAAGACTCATGGACCATCTAATAAAAAAATAGAATTAATGTATGTAAAGCATGTTCTAATATATAAAAGATAGCTTTTTATACATAAATGATCTCATGCATACCCACTTTGCATACTCTCCGTGCGGACCATTTTTTTAAAATAGTAAAAAAAATATTTTGTGACACCCCGCCTAATTAAACCTTGGGTGATCAAGCCTTAATTTAATTTAAACAAGTTTCTTAAATGGTTCATTTTTAGCATCACTGCCAAAAACTTTTTAAATTACTAACCACCTAAGTGAAATTAAGCTAGTGCCAAATTTTATCTTCCTTAAACAGAATAAACAATCTAAATGAAACGATACAATTCCAGCAATACTAAAACAATTCGCATAATGAACTGAATACAAATAAAATCTTGCCGAAAATCACGGCCAAGAAAAACCACCTAAAAATCCAAAATAAAAATAACTGTAAAAGTAAAGATTGGACAACATGTCCCAACTGAGAGTACTAAAACTGAGATCCTGCACTAGATCTGAAAAAGAGAAACGTCTGAACAATCCCTACAACATCCACACGTGCTGCAGCTGCCAAATCCCTGAAATGAAATCATGCTGGGTGTCCCTGTGGCTGGGCACCTAAAAGGTTTTTAAAATTTTTTACATAGCAAGAGTTAGTACTCAAAAACATTTAAAAATATTTTGCAAGCAGTTATCACAATTGAGTTATTGATTACACATATTAAGATTTCGCACACACCCTTGTGCTTCCTCAACTCTCTTCCATAGTGCATGTCTAACGAGGGTACTTAGTTTACCTAGTTATACTACCCCAGTTAACTAGATCAGAATACCCCACTGCATGTATCCCCTCGCTAAGTCCCCATAACATACTCGCAGTATTTTAATAATCCATATTTCATATGCTATAAACGTAGATAACTTACTTACTTCTTGTTATCCTTATCTTATAATAATTACGTCACGCTACTTAATTATTACTAAGATATTTTCAATCCATCTCATTATCTACTATCCTAAATCAGTAGGTTATACATATGGAATACATTTTATCACTCAACATGTATTAAATATTAGTTATCACTAACATATCCTTTTGACACACATAAAGGACTCTTGGTTTGGAATGATTCATCGACCCCAAGTGAGAGTTGGTTCGGAATGATCCATCGACCCCAAATATTTATATATATATATATACACACACACATATTCTGGTTCGGGACTCTTTCATCGCGACACCAGTTTTAAGGTTTGGTTCGACATTTTACATCGACCCCAAACATATAATAACTTTATGTTAGTTCGGAATATCTCATCGACCCTAACATAATTAATTTAGGTATAATTCTCTTAACCCAAAAATTCATATAATTTAGTAAGTACACACCCGACTTATCAAATCATGCCCGTACGTAATATAATTTACTTATATTCACCGTACTCATTAATTTACGATTTATATCACTATCGCATTTATTCGAGTATTCACGCAACTCTAAGGGTCCTACTTACCCCTCTCTTGATTCAGTAGTTAAGTTATCTCTAACCTACTGGTATTTTTCCGGAATTGACTCTCACTCTTTTCGTAACTAAATTCTCACATTCCCGACACTCGACTTAATCGGTTACCTTCTCGTTGGTCCATTTCTCCAAATTTCACACTCAATCATTTATGAAGAAATCTCACGGTACACCTACTGGTATCTATTAAGTCCCTTCATAGGTAAAATGTCATCACTAAGGTTCCCATTAAGTGACGGTAATTGAAAAGAAATTTATCCACAAAATTCTCTAAAGTACAGCCAGGGTCGATCGATCGATGGGATGAGGTCGATCAATCGACTACTCGATTGATCGACTACTCGATTGATCGACATTCAAGGGTCGATCGATCGATCGAGCAGTGACATACCCAAATCGTCTTCTTAATGCGGGTTACACCATTTTTGCTTATCCATCTCCCATGATAATTTGGCATACTTGCAACTAACAATTTCTAATCATTCCTACATATTCTGGGATGATTACTAACGATCTAAAATAACAAAATCATTTCAAATTTTGTCCAGATTAACTAAAAATCTTCTTATTATTCAAGAACCCTAAAAATACAATCCTTCCATCTTTTCATCATAAGTCCAGATTTTTAGTTCAATTTATTCATCAAGTCTTCTATGATATCAGATTATTTGGAGATCAAAAACGTTCTACATGAAATTCCTATCAATCATGGATCATATTCAAGTGTTTGCTCCCAAAAATATCATAAAAATCATGTTCTTCCTAAAACTTATATATGGGTATTATAACTCAATTTATTTTGTAAATAACCACTTGCCTTATGTTTTGTAGGGTCTTATTTCGTGGTGGTTGTTGTTGTTGTTGATGATTGATGATTATTATCCTTCAATCCTTCTTCCCAAAAAGTTGGTAGTGAAATCTCCTTTCAATTCTCCCTACTTCCTTCTTTTGCCTTAGGAAATTGTGTCTCTCTTCTCTCTAATGGCTATGGTGTATTTTTCCCCTCTCTAACCCTAGCCTCCAACTCTTATAATCTGACTTAGGGTTCCAAAATTCGTAGGTCTCCTCACCCTTAAATGTAAAGAGACCAAAATGCCCTCGTATGGTCCCGGTTTAGCCCAAAAATGACCCGGCACTGAACTAGTACCCATGGGTACACTATTTTGACTAATTCGACCCTTTCGAAATCATCTGTGGACTCTAAATTATCTTTTGAGTCTCTTAAAATATGTTTCTCATCTCACCTTCAATTTTGTCTACGCGCGACACTCGGTCGAGATGAACTCAGGTACGTCCATATAAATCGCTAGGCCGTACATATCAACTTTCAAAATTTACTATTCACATTTAGTAAATTTTTAATCGTTATTTTAATCAGTGTCTAACTTTCAATTTATGTCTAATAGCCATAATGATTAATTAATCACTTAATAATCATTATTAATATTACATCACATTAAATTACTCTACTCACGTAATTTAATTTTAAACGTAACACATTAAATTACTCTACTCACGTAATTTAAATTAACTATGCAGAAGTACGAGGTATTACATACTTCCCCCCTTACAAAGGAATTTCGTCCTCGAAATTTAGAAAATAGCTACGGTGAATAATTCTGGATACTGTTCTCGCATATCCTCCTCCCGCTCCCAAGTAGACTCATCCATATTGTGATGTCCCCACTGTACTCGCACTAAGGGTACCACCTTGGATCGTAGTTTGTGCTCACTATAATCCAGAATAGCCACGGGTCTTTGCTCATACGAGACATCTGGATGTAAGTCGATCTCCTCCAGTGGAATGTGCCAGAAGGCTCTCTCACTCCTCTTGTATTTCTTCAGCGATGCCACATGGAATACATCGTGTATTCGCTGAAGATTCTCGGGGAGTCCCAATCTGTAAGCTACCGGTCCCAACCTCTCAATGATAGAAAACGGTCCCACATATCTCGGTGCTAACTTCCCTTTCTTGTCGAACCTCATAATCCCCTTCATAGGAGATACCCGAATTAACACCTGATCGCCCACATCTAGTTCCACATGTCTCCTACCGGCATCAGCATAACTCTTCTGCCTATCCTGAGCTATTCGAATACGTCCTCGAATCAACTATATTTTGGAATACGTGTCATGTATCATCTCTGGTCCCAATAGCTTGTTATCCCCCACCTCTAACTAACAGGAGGGCGAACGATAAGGCCTCCCATAAAGTGCCTCGAATGGGGCCATACCGATAGTGAATTGGTAAGAGTTGTTGTATTCAAATTCTACCAAAGGAAGGTATTGCTATCATCCTCCCCCAAAATCTAGGACGCACATCCTCAACATATCCTCTAACATCTAGTTTACCCTTTCAGTCTGACCGTCTGCCTGCGGGTGATACGTCGTACTCAACCGCAAGTCGGTGCCCATGGCCTCCTAAAAACTCTATCAGAAATGTGACACAAATATTTTGTCTCTGTCAGACACAATATTAATAGGAAATCCGTGCAGCTTAACGATCTTTGAAATGAATAGCTGCGCATACCGCATCGTATCATAGTCCGTACGAACCGACAATAAATGAGTTACCTTAGTCAGCCAATCCACTATCACCCATATGGAATCGTGACCCTTCTCCGACGTTGGTGACCCAGTAATAAAATCCATCGAGATACTCTCCCACTTCCACACGGGAATCTCCAGTGGTTGTAGCATTCCCGAAGGTCTCTGATGGTCACCTTTTACAAGCTGACATGTAACACACCTTGAGACAAACTCTGAAATGTCTCGTTTCATACCTGACCACCAATATATTCGTCGCATGTCCTAGTACATTTTGTCCCCACCTAGATGTACCGAAAACTTTGACCCATGCTACTCTGTTATTACGTCATGCCTCAAATCATCCTCCCCGAGTACTATCAGTCTACCATTAAATCGTAGTCCGCCCTCTGAGCTGATAGAGTAGGACTCCGCCCCCTCGGCCAGTAATGTCGTACTTTGTCCTGATAAAATGGGTCCTTGGCCTGTGCCCTCACTACCCGCATAACACTCTCGGGAGTGATAGCTAAAACTGTCATGTATGCTCTAGCTATCTCATCCTCGTGTCGAAGTTCACTCCACTTTGCCTTCCAAATTTCTGCTAGCTCTCCGGTAAGCCTTCTGCTTAATGCATCCGCCACCACGTTAGCCATACCAGGATGATATTGTATATCAAACTGGTAGTCCTTCACGAATTCAAGCCACCTCCTTTGCCTCATGTTTAGATCCTTTTGTGTGAAAAGATATTGAAGTGACTAATGATCCGTGAATAGAGTGAACTGCTCACCCAGAAGATAGTATCTCCATATCCTCAATGCAAAAACTACCGCTGCCAACTCGAGGTCATGGGTGGGGTAATTCTTCTCATGTGTCTTAAGCTTTCGGGATGCATAAGCTATAGCTTTCTCTTCCTGCTGTAACACACCCCCAAGCCCCTGTAAGGATGCATCAGTATAGACTCGGTACTCCATTCTTCTCCTAGGCAAGGCAAGAACGGGTGCTGATGTCAACTTGTCCTTTAGCTCATCAAACGCTAACTGACAACAGTCACTCCATACGAAGGGCACTCCCTTCTGAGTCAGGTTCGTCAAAGGACCGATAATTTTTAGAACCCCTTGATGAAGCGACGATAATAATCGGCCAACCCCAAAAAGATGCAAATTTCGATCGGTGTCGTGGGGTGTCCCCACTCCTTCACTGTCGATACCTTACTTGGGTCAACAACAATGCCGTTGTCGGATACAACGTGGCCTAGGAACTGAACCTCCCGAAGCCAAAATCCACACTTCTCAAATTTGGCGTACAACTGATGGTCCCGTAATGTCTGTAGAACCATTCGTAAATGTTAGGTGTGTTCCTCTTCCGTGAGAGAGTAGCTTAGAATGTCGTCTATGAATACAATCACAAACTGGTCCAAAAATTCCCTGAATACCCTATTCATGAGATCCATGAATACTGCAGGCGCATTAGTGAGCCCAAACGGCATTACCCTGAACTCATATGACCCGTACCGCGACAGGAAAGCGATCTTAGGTACATCCTCTTCATGAATACGCAATTGGTGGTAACCTGACCTCAAATCGATCTTTGAGAAGTACGCAGCCCCTCTCAACTGATCAAATAAGTCGTCAATCCTCGGTAATGGATACTTATTACGTATCGTCACTTTGTTTAGCTCCCTATAATCTACACACAAACGAAGTGAACCGTCCCTTTTCTTTACAAATAACACCGGCGCACCCCATGGCGACGTACTCCGTTGAATGAAACCCTGTCCTAAGAGCTGCAGAATCCGTTCTCTCAGCTCTTGTATCTCCGAAGGAGCCATGCGATACAGTGCTCTGGCAATCGGTCTCGTCCCCGGCGCTAGGTCAATAACGAATTCTTTCTCCCTGCTGGGTGGTAACCCTGGTATCTCCCGAAAGACATCCTCGAAATCCCTCACAACTGGGATTGAGTCCAGAGAAACGACAACCCCATGTGAGGTCTCCTCCTCAATATAATATAAATGAGTGCGCGATCCTCCCTCGGGGATAGGCATCGCCATAAGGAACATCTCCTGACCCAGGATAGAAAACACGATAGTCCTCTCGTAGCAATCTACCATTGCCCTATAATGCGCCAACCAATCCATGCCTAGGATGACGTCATAACCCTCCATATCCAGTACTAGGAGGTCCGCCGCTAGACTCAATCTATCGACTATAATTTCCACACCCATAAAAATCGAATGTATAAGGGACCCACTACCCATCGGTGACTCCACGCACATAAGGTGAGTGTCACCTGTCGCTAAGAGGCCGGCTGCCCGTGAAAATCTAGTGGCAATAAATGAATGCGTCACCCCCGTATCAAACAAAATACTGCCCTCAAGTCCATGAATAGGAAACGTACCCGTGATTGCCAGTGGTGCTGGAGGTGCTGGCTGAAATGGAATGTCACGGACGTTGAACACACGCCCGTAGTGCATCTGGCCTGGTTGCGGGGCCTGTGCTGCTATTGGGGCTAACGGAGCCTGCTGCCCCTGTTGGGCACCATGTGGTTGTTCCCTATCTTGCTGTGGATAATTGTGACCCCGCTGGCCACAAGTGAAACACTGACCCTAAAACTGCCTCTGACCTTGGCCCTGACGTTGGCCCCGTCGACCTTGGCCTTGCTGTCCTCCACCTTAGTTCCCTTGGCCCTATCGATCCTGAGGAACTGGCTGCTGGGGACCCTGCTGGCCCTGTCTGTCAAAGTGATGCCTCCCATGATTAAACTTCTTGGTAGAGTTCCCCTGTCGAGAATCCTGCCCTAGCTAGCCCACTGTTTGCTGTTGTGGTGTGCTGCTGCCACTACTTTCATCCACTTTGCCCGGTTGACTAGGCTCACTTCTCTTGTTTCCCTTCTCACGAAAGCGGTGATTCTGACAGTGTAGTAGAGTGGCATTGACGACATCTGTGTAAGTTACCAGCACCGGATTGCCGATCAAATGCTTTCTGATTCTCCATGTCAATCCATCCATAAATTTTGACTTCTTCCGCTCCTCACTGGTCACCTCATTTGGCACAAAGTTAGCCAAGCGGGTAAACTCCTCCTCATAATCAGCAACCGAGCGATCACCCTGAACCACCTCGCTGAATTTCTTTCTCATCACTGTCTCTACTGTTGGAGGAAAATACTTGCGGTCAAACCGCACCCAAAACTCAGAAATTACCATTGTGTCCCTTTCCTCGGAGGTGGTAACTCACTCCCACCACTGTAAGGCCGCTCCCGACAGACGGAAAGTGGCTAGCATTTGTTTCTGTACCTCGGTGCACTCTAGCATGCGCAACTGGCGCTGGATATTTTTCTTCCAGTTGCACGCCTCCACTACATTAGTACTACCCTGGAACTCGGGTGGATGCCCTTTCTAAAATGTCTCTCTGACTCGCTGCCAAGTAAATGGCCTTGTTGGGGTCTGAACTACCGGTGCCACGGGAGGTGGTACTTGGGGCTGAGGAAAATGGGCTGCCATGGCCCTCATCGCTGTCTCGACTGCCTGAGTCACTATCACTGCAACCTGAGTAGTGGAAATTAACTCAGGTGGGGGTGGTGGTAGCGGCACCTGTGGCTCCTGATGAGCCTCCCTCACCTCATCTCTGGCTTCAGCCCTCTCCGCTCGCTGCCTCCTCGGTGGCATCTGAAATAGGATCAAATTGTATAAGTACACAGTTTATACAAAATTTTAAGAGAAAAAGTACGATAACTTAAAAGGGGATAGTGAATCAACAGTCCTAATAGTAGGGCTCTAATACAACCAAACGTTACACTGAAACACAGTAAGCCGTACAGATCCTATGGATACTAGAACCTGATGCTCTAATACCATCTGTGACACCCCACGTAATTAAACCTTGGGTGATCAAGTCTTAATTTAATTTAAACAGGTTTCTTAAATGGTTCATTCTTAGCATCACTGCCGAAAACTTTTTAAATTACTAACCACCTAAGTGAAATAAAGCTAGTGGCAAATTTTATCTTCCTTAAACAGAATAAACAATCCAAACGAAACGATACAATTCCAGCAATACTAAAACAATTCACATAATTAACTTAATACAAATAAAATCTTGCCTAAAACCAAGGCCAAGAAAAACCAAATCAAAATCCAAAATCAGAATAACTGTAAAAGTAAAGATTGGACAACATGTCCCAACTGAGAGTACTAAAACTGAGATCCGGCACTAGATCTGAAAAAGAGAAACGTCTAAACAATCCCTGCACCATCCACACGTGCTGCAACTCCCAAATCCCTGGAATGAAATCATGTTGGGTGTCCCTGTGGCTGGGCATCTAAAAGGTTTTTAAAATTTTTTACATAGCAAGAGTTAGTACTCAAAAACATTTAAAAATATTTTGCAAGCAGCTATCACAATTGAGTTATTGATTACACATATTAAGATTTCGCACACTCCCTTGAGCTTACTCAACTCTCTTCTATAGTGCATGTCTAACGAGGGTACTTAGTTTACCTAGTTATACTACCCCAGTTAACTAGATCAGAATACCCCACTGCATGTACCCCCTCGGTAAGTCCCCATAACATATTCACAATATTTTAATAATCCATATTTCATATGCTATAAACGTAGATAACTTACTTACTTCTTGTTATCCTTATCTTATAATAATTACGTCATGCTACTTAATTATTACTAAGATATTTTCAATCCATCTCATTATCTACTATCCTAAATCAGTAGGTTATACATATGGAATACATTTTATCACTCAACATGTATTAAATATTAGTTATCACTAACATATCCTTTTGACACACATAAAGGACTCTTGGTTTAGAATGATTCATCGACCCCAAGTGAGAGTTGGTTCGAAATGATCCATCGACCCCAAATATTTATATATATATATATACACACACATATTCTGGTTCGGGACTCTTTCATCGCGACACCAGTTTTAAGGTTTGGTTCGACATTTTACATCGACCCCAAACATATAGTAACTTTATGTTAGTTCGGAATATCTCATCGACCCTAACATAATTAATCTAGGTATAATTCTCTTAACCAAAAAATTCATATAATTTAGTAAGTACACACCCGACCTATCAAATCATGCCCGTACGTAATATAATTTACTTATATTCACCGTACTCATTAATTTACGATTTATATCACTGTTGCATTTATTCGAGTATTCACGCAACTCTAAGGGTCCTACTTACCCCTCTCTTGATTCAGTAGTTAAGTTATCTCTAACCTACTGGTATTTTTCCGGAATTGACTCTCACTCTTTTCGTAACTAAATTCTCACATTCCCGACACACGACTTAATCGGTTACCTTCCTGTTGGTCCATTTCTCCAAATTTCACACTCAATCATTTATGAAGAAATCTCACGGTACACCTACTGGTATCTATTAAGTCCCTTCATAGGTAAAATGTCATCACTAAGGTTCCCATTAAGTGACGGTAATTGAAAAGAAATTTATCCACAAAATTCTCTAAAGTACAGCCAGGGTCGATCGATCGATGGGATGAGGTCGATCGATCGACATTCAGGGGTCGATCGACTGATCGAGCAGTGACAGACCCATATCGTCTTCCTCATTTGGGTTACACCATTTTTGTTTATCCATCTCCCATGATAATTCACCATACTTGCAACTAACAATTTCTAATCATTCCTACATATTCTGGGATGATTACTAACGATCTAAAACAACAAAATCATTACAAATTTTGTCCAGATTAACTAAAAATCTTCTTATTATTCAAGAACCCTAAAAATACAATCCTTCCATCTTTTCATCATAAGTCCAGATTTTTAGTTCGATTTAATCATCAAGTCTTCTATGATATCAGATTATTTGGAGATAAAAAATGTTCTACATGAAATTTCTATCAATCATGGATCATATTCAAGTGTTTGCTCCCAAAAATATCATAAAAATCATGTTCTTCCTAAAACTTATATATAGGTATTATAACTCAATTTATTTTGCAAATAACCGCTTGCCTTATGTTTTGTAGGGTCTGATTTCGTGGTGGTTGTTGTTGATGATGATTGATGATTCTTATCCTTCAATCCTTCTTCCCAACAAGTTGGTAGTGAAATCTCCTTTGAATTCTCCCTACTTCCTTCTTTTGCCTTAACTTAGGGTTCCAAAATTCGTAGGTCTCCTCACCCTTAAATGTAGAGACCAAAATGCCCTCGTATGGTCCCGGTTTACCCAAAAATGATCCTACACTCAACTAGTACCCCCGGGTACACTATTTTGACTAATTCGACCCTTTTGAAATCATCTGTGGACTCTAAATTATCTTTTGAGTCTCTTAAAATATGTTTCTCATCTGACCTCGTTATTTTAATCAGTGTCTAACTTTCAATTTATGTCTAATAGCCATAATGATTAATTAATCACTTAATAGTCATTATTATTATTACATCACATTAAATTACTCTACTCACGTAATTTAAATTAACTATGCAGAAGTACGGGGCATTACATATTTTTAGGCTGATTTTTTTTTTGGATCAAATACCAAAGAGTCCCTCAAACATTTTTTTAATACATATTTAGTCCAAGCGTTTTATTTTGTACCAAAAAGTTTCTTATTCTCTTATCTTTAAAGGTCCGCATCTGCGGCTTGGTAAAGCCTTTTTGGCATGGTGAAGGGCATGGCAAAGCCTTTTTGGCATGGTGAAGGACTTTTTGGTGCAAAATAAAAAGGCTTTGACTAAACGTGTATTAAAAAAAGTTCGAGGGACTATTTGGTATATGCCCAATTTTTTATGATTTTTTAACATTTCAGTAGGACCAAACATAAATCAGTTCAAAATGAATTGTTTTTCTATTTTAAAAAAATCTTTCAAACTTTGTTAGTTTTTTAGGTCTTGAGAGATAGGCCTCCAAAGATAGCAAAACAATTGTTTTTGAGTTGATTTTTTTATTGTCCTACTGAAATGTTTAAAAATCATAAAAAAAAATCAATTCAAAAATATTTTTTTACTATTTTATTAAAAATTGTCCGGATCAACGATATGCGAACTGATATATACATGAGAATCTCTCCCACATTTTATAATAGGAAAATGAGATATGTACCGGATGCTTTTACCGGAATATTACTGGATGGCCCCCTTTTTTTAGTTTCTTATTCTTTTATTTTAACAATTGTTTATATAAAAAAATAGTTTTTTATATATAGAAAAAAAGTTTTCCTATTAATATAAAAACCTGTTTTTTTATATTATTTTATTAGAATAGTTTTTTTTTGTTATTTTTAATTAGTATTTTTTTTAATTTTTTATATTATTTTTAACTCATTTTGTCCATCAAATATCCATTTACTCAATATTCTCATATTTTTAAAGGGCCGCGCCAGTGGCACCCCTTATTTTTTAACTTAATTTTACAACATTTAAAATAATTTTTGTATTTCTTAAAATTGTTTAAAGGTCCGCCAACTTTTTTTGTACCGGATGTCAACTCATTTAGTCCCTCAAACACCCATTCACTCAATATTCTCTTATTTTTAAAGGTCCGCGCCAGCGGCACTCATTATTTTTTAAAACAATTTTTGTATTTCTTAAACTATTTAAAAATGTGAAAAAAAGTTTTTTTTATTTATATTAAACTAATTTTTATTTTCTGAAACAGTTTTTTTCAAAAAAAAAATGTTTTAAAATTTCTTTTAAAAATCCCGATGATAATGTGGGCCGCGCCAACGGCAATAATCAATCTCAATGATGATGTGGTTCCGTGCCAGCTTTAAAAAAATAGTTTTTCATATTTTCAATTTAAAAAAAAATCTATTTTTAATAAGAATATAAAAAATATAAAAATCTGTTTTTTTTATATTAATTAGTAAACTGCTTTTTTTTTTAATATAAAAATCTGTTTTTATATCAATTTTTAAAAATAAAAGAATAAGAAACTACAAAGAAAAAAAACAAAGAAGAACGAAAGAAAGATCCGGTAACTTTTCGGCGATATTTGCACACCCACATCATTTGTTGGATGTAGATCCGGGATAGCGACACTAATCAAACTGTATATTGAATATGACGCGGTATGTTTTTTTATATTATTTTTAACTCATTTAGTCCCTCAAACACCCATTTATCAAATATTCTCTTATTTTTAAAGGTCCGCGCCAGCGGCACCCCTTATTTTTTAACGTAATTTTTTTTTTAATTTTACAACATTTAAAATAATTTTTTAACTTAATTCAAAAAATTGTGATATCACAATTGATTAGTGCCAATGGCGTGCACCCATATTTTCAGACCCACATCATTTGTTGAATGTGGGTCCGCGCCATCGACACTAATCAATCGGCAGTCTAACACATTAAATTAAACAATTTTTTATTAAAATTATTTGTTGAATATGGGTCCGGGAATGTGGGTCCACGCCAGCGACACTATTCAATCGCCTTATCATGTCAATAAATATAATTTTTTTTATTTATGAAAAAAATAGTTTTTTAATTTTAATAGAATAGTTTTTTACCGCGTTAAAAAACTGTTTAAATGTCCGCATTACAAAACTGTTTAAAGGTCTGCGTTAAAAAAACTGTTCTAATAAGAAATTATTTTTAACTCATTTAGTACCTCAAATACCCATTTACCAAATATTTTCTTATTTTTAAAGTTCCGCGCCAACGACATTCCTTATTTTTAAACCATTTTTGTATTTCTTAAAACTATTTAAAAATATAAATAAACAATTTTTTATTTATTTATATTAAATTAATTTTTATTTTTTGAAACAGTTTTTTTCAGAAGGCTTAACAAACACAAAGAAAGGAAGGGGAAAAAAAGGACATCCCGATAAATTTGTTTGATAGGTATATATCAGTACTCTTTATAATATATAAAGATAGTGATGTGAGATGTATAAAGTGCATGCCTGTGTTAAAATATTCGTTAAGCGACCACTATAAGCAAGACTTGGTAATATAGGTGATTTAATAAAATAAATTTAATGAGGACTTGACATATTAAAGCAGCCGAAATGAATGCGACCTGGATTTTCTATGAAAAGTACAAGACCTTGTTAATTGTAAAATTGTTCAAAAATTGAAACAAATGCAATTAGCTTTAATTGAGAGAGACCGTGAAAGGGTTAAAGGTATGATCACACACTATATTTTGAACACTAGCATCTATCATTCAATGAAGATAAGAATGAATTATTGGGGGAAGGCCAAACTTTATGTAGGATCCATCATTTAATGATGCTTGCATAGTCTGGGGTCCCCGGCTGACTGCTCCTTTCTCAGCCCTAAAGATAGTTTTGTTTATCTTATTTTCAAATTTTATAAAAAACAAGGAGAGTTAAGGACATAAGGGTAGGTCCCGAGAGATGGGCCTCCAAAGATAGATGTCAAGCACTCAAAATGAATCCTGGAAAGAATACAAATAATTCTCCAACTTTTTATGCCTTATTCAACCGAACATTCATCGGTGATTACTCAGGTTTACCTAGTTTGTGAAAGGTGGGCACCCCACATCTTATCATGGATATCATTGTCTGCATCTCATTAAAGGTATTTGCTTAATCCAATTTATAACCTGGGGGCATGATTTTTACTTTCCTAAACTACTGAAAACTGTATTGTTTTTTGCACTTGATGTCTATCAATTCATGTCATGTAATCGGCGTTATTGTGTCCTATTATATTTCTCCACGTCATAGGTACATGGTGTTAGAGTGGATGAATGCATTAAATGTGTAATCACCTAAGTTATTATTGTTATTTAAAATATATACTTTTGTGTTATATCAAATTTAAAATATGAAATAAATCATATTTATGCAATAAAAATTAATACCACTAGAAAACTTACAAACGAAGAAGATGACCGAGTTAAGTGTTTGACACTCTCTCCTTAAGACAAAATGCGGTCCCGCTACGGTGAATATGGCAATGAACAATGAGCGTTTGCCTCCCAGGATAAAACGGTCTCGACACGGGCAAGAAGCACTTCAGTGTGCATCTCCCACGAATCAATTATGTTTGATATTCTATCCGACTCGATCGGGAATGAAAAGTATTGAAAATATATTTTCTCTCCTTTTTTACTCTCTAAAAAAATGAAGACAAGTCTTGTATTTATAGAAAACAAGGTGTTTTTTCATGAAAAGACATGTGCTTAGAAAACAGTCACTTTAGGAACGTTTTTCATGAACTGTCACAACTTATGGTGAACAGTCACGACCTTTAGGGACGGTTCTGAAAAACATTCACTATATAGCGAACAGTCACAATCTTTAGCGATAGTTACAAAAATCCGTCCCAGAAAATAAAATAAAATTTCCCAATAAACTTCATACATAAATGGGGCACTTTGATACCAAATTTCTTATTCATCATTTATCCGTTTTAAACAAATAATTATATCGCGTGACTCGTCATGCTACAAGGAACGCGCACGTACTTGGTCCTACTTTGACCAATATATTAATTTGGTCATAAAATAATTTGTGTAAAAACACAAATTTTTCAACAATCCCCCACGTGAATGAAATTTGGGTGAAGAATCAAATGAACATGAAGACAAATTAGACAAAGTATCGGTGGAAAAGAGCTGCATCGATAAAGATAGCTTTTGGCCTTGAATCTTTCCTAGCGAGAGACTATCGGGTATACTGGCCAATCAATGAGCGCGATGTCTTGAATTGATCAACCTTTTTGTGTAAACCGAGACAATAGAATTCACACAGTCCTTCTCCGAACGTTCTTGGTTCTCATTGTTGTGTCCGTTTTGGCCTTGGGCACCTCATGGTTTCATGAGCGAGTTAGAGAATTTAACAATGTTGCCGTTGGTTATTCTCATAGAAGTGGCCTCTTCTCACTCACATAGGTGATTTCTATAAAAGTATCCTGCTAATACCCCACTTGACCCATATGTTCAAGATATAGAAATCATTAAAATAAAATTTATCCTATTACACGCGGCAGATAATGCACTGACTCATCCTAGAAATGGGAGGAAGAATTTATTTTCTTCTGAGTGCTAACTGAATCGGACATAATTAGGTTGTCCTGTTGAACCTAATTCTTGGAATCTCCAGTCATTTAGGTTGGGTTTCCATTATGACAATTCTTTTAGGTTTTAACCGGCTTTAAGGCCATTCCCCTTGATGTACGTATCTTATTCTCTTGTTAGCGGATCCGCAATGATTTTATTAGGCCTAATGTTATCACTAACAAAGAAAGATTTCTTTATGGTCTTATGTCAAGACTAATAAGTCATGACTTGCCAAATTACTTTATGCCTTTTCAAGCAATGATTTCCAATTGCAAGAACATGCATTAGAATTGTTATCTCAAATCATCCTCTTTAAAATTGTCAAAGTACCTTGCTTTCTAGGAAATAATATTCATATTCCATCATAAGAGGATTTCCAAACATTAACACCTCTGATCGTGCTAATATATCACTCGGAATACGAGTCTCGAAAGTCGTATATTGTTTAAAAATATATTCATAATTTCCTAATGTTTATGGCATTTGTCACTTATATCTTAGTATCGATACTGAACGACTCATTTGTACTTGAGACTCTTTGATCCATTATCTTTATTCTAAAGATTTGTGTACACGCTTAATCATTTCCAACCTTGGAATATAATCAAATTACTTAAGTATTAATTATCGTTCAATCAATGAAGCTTCTCTAGACAAATGCACATTAGAAATACTATAGTACATTAAATGCATTTATGCAATCAAATACTACACTTTCAGTAGTGTTTATCATATTTTCAATAGGAATCATCTTTGTTTCTATTTTTGGATAGAAATTATCGCCTTAGATAAATACCCCCACATTTATCATAATTCATACAAAGGTTCTCAACTTTTCCCATAAAATTTTTATCGCGGGTTAATGTGTTGAGAATATAACTCATATAAAACACAATACTTCCCCCAAAATTTCAAACATAAATTTGAAATTATACAAAATTGATACATTTATTCTCAACCTCCAAACACTTTATTTGTCTTGAAAATGAAATGATATTAATGTTTATTTGGACCAACACATATGTCCATTTAAAAGGTATACATTCATTTCATTCTAAATAAATTTTAGTTGAGATAAGTTTCTTTTGTATTAAACTAAAGTTGTGTCACACATAATTTATATGCTTCAAAACCATTTGAACATATTCTATGATTATGAACTTTAAACATATCATAATATAAAATATGCAATATGCTTACTTGCCCTTCTTTGAGTTTACTAGTTGTGGAGTCTTGAGATTACGCCTAAGTCTCCAATGAGACCATAATTTGATTTTACCTTATTTAAAGCACTTGTGAAATCGCTCGGTTCTGAATCCCTTGATTATTTAATTGATTTATGATTTAATCTATACCATCTTTAAAGCAGTCGTTAAACCGCTCGGTTCTGAATTTTGAATCATAAACCTAATAAATAGATCTGTAATCATGCCACACTAAATTTTCTCCATTGAAGAACAAGTTTGACAGTCACATATATAAATACATTAATTGGAAGTATAAAATTCTTCCAAAATGAATTTATCAGTATGAAAAGGAATGTATCACTTTATATCAACTAAAGACTCTCATATCTTTTGCAATATTCACTGGACTTTGCATTATTCAATATATTGTCCAACTAATTGAGAACGTAGGACCTACCCATTCACGGTGTTTCTTATTTGTAGCATATTTTTCCATATAGACATGAAGTGGAGTAATTTATTGAAATTAATCATATCCACTCTTTCAAGTCTTTCTTCATGGAAAAATGAGCACCACGATATCAATACAAATTGTACTTACTTTTCATCAATGTTAACATCAATTGAATGTTACATAAAAATGTAATTCTTCATTTTAACATAGCATGTTCCAATGATATTTTGATGAAAGTGTCTCACAAAATTGAGAGTGAAAGGGTCACCCCTAAACTTAAAATTTGCATTATAAATATGCTATTTAAATATATGGTTAATGATATACAATCATGCCACAAATATCCAATAGACTTCTACACGTGAGAATAGTATGTCATTAAATACCTCAATTTTCATTACACGACATTAGGTCATCAAATGCCACAACATGGTATCAACGATATAAAATTATACAAACATATTAAATTCCTCACCTATAGGAATTTTTAATTCATTATGCTTGAATTTAATATTCTCAAATTTTCAACATGTTGGTTCACATGGTTTTAAACAATAGTGCATATTAATAACTCTAAGAGTCGATATAATGCATGCATTGCAATGTTTAACATACATACCAACAATAATGGACAATGCATTATATTTTTTTTCTCTTTTTCGTGACACGGGAGATTAAAACCAATTTAAATGTAATATCAAGATTACATGAATTATCACAATAATTAAATATTGTAATTCTACATGGAATGCAACTCAAATCATGTTTCTAAATATATCACGTTTTCAATTACTCTTATTTAATTAGGTGACACTAAATTAGTACTATCGCACATATACATTTAATCATATAAGAGACCATAAAAACATCGCATATATTATTGTCACGTTACTTCGCATAAAGTGCACTTAAAACATATTAATAAATACATCATCAAAGATGTGACTAAATCTCAACACATAATCAGACACTCGATTATCATGTGATAACATACATACATGTCATTACATATGTGGCATCACGTCATTGTTTACTTATTTATTTTCAATGTAATAGCGTACCAAAATTGGTATTTAATTTTAACTCTTTCCAAATGAAATAATCACTCTTAACTCGAATGAGATAATAAAAAAATTATGGCTTTGATATTGTATCAAACTCCATAAACTATGCATATGAACTAATATGTGAAAATACTAAAAACCTATGCTTCACTATCAATATATAGTGTATTTAAGTATACTTTTAATCAAAATCACTTGTGTTGTCCCTCTTCAATTGGATGCAGAAATGTATTCAAAATCACTTTATTTAGGGACACCTTTTTACTTTTAGACATTCAAAAGAATGCCAATAAATAATAATCAATATTATTTAAACAAATTTCTAATATTTAAAATGTTAATCCGATACATAAAATATTAATCTCATACATAAAATATTATCTCATGAATATATTTGAAAATGCATTATTTACTTTTTACCCAAGCTCAAGTTTTCACTTCAAAACACATGCTTTCGGATTTTGTCCATTGTTAGACTTAAAATTTCAAATATCTGATCCTCAATTGGATCACCGGATAATAATTCATTCACTACCTTCTTTTTATTTTTATTTTGTTCCCCACATACATGTGCCTTTTCACATAAACTGTACAAAAAAATTATTGTGACTTCTAGTTGTCCAATTGTTTAATAAAAAGCCAAAACTAAACGGATCCAACCGGTTGCACAGTCATCATCATCATTCATTTATGATAAAATTTAGCGATTAACAAAACCAAATATGGAACAAGATAAAATGTCCCTGGACAAACTTGAACTATTCATCTTAAAAGATCAGTGGCTTGTCATTATAAAATTGTTAATGGAAGAATCAGACTTTAGAGTACTTTCACTATTTGTACCATGCAACAATTTTATTAAATAAACTAATCAAAATTAGGCAATGATCACTTATAATATTGATTGTAATATATACTCATGTTTGGCCACTGGAACATTAAGGACACAATTATGTCCGTAATTTTAGATAATTAAAACTATCTAGTTGGTAAACATGAATGAATTATTAAAAAAAATTCACAAATTCAACAGTGAACGAATTCACAACCACTTGTGAAAATGCACTCTATTAAATTATCATTGTCAAATTTTACCAAATGAGATTAAATAACATAAAAACACAATGAACAAAAGTTTAAGCAATTTTGTCTTAAGATTGTTATTTAAAATATATACTTTTGTGTTATATCAAATTTAAAATATGAAATAAATCATATTTATGCAATAAAAATTAATACCACTAGAAAACTTACAAACGAAGAAGATGACCGAGTCAAGTATTTGACACTCTATCCTTAAGACAAAATGCGCTCCCGCTACAGTGCTTACGGTAATGAACAATGAACATTTGCCTCCCAGGATAAAATGGTCTCGACACGCGCAAGAAGCACTTCAGTGTGCGTGTCCCACAAACCAATTATGTTTGATACTCTATCCGACTCGATCGGGAATGGAAAGTATTGAAAATATATTTTCCCTCCTTTTTTTTTTCTCTAAAAAATGAAGACAAGTCTTGTATTTATAGAAAACAAGGTGTTTTTTCATGAAAAGACATGTCTTTAGGGAGCAGCCACTTTAGGGACGTTTTTTATGAATTGTCACAACTTATGGTGAACAGTCACGACCTTTAGGGATGGTTTTGAAAAACATACACTATATAGCGAACAATCACAACCTTTAACGACAATTACGAAAATCCGTCCCAAAAAATAATATAAATTTCCCAATAAACTTCATACATAAATGGGGCACTTTGATACCAAATTTTTTATTCATCATTTATCCGTTTTAAATAAATAAATATATCGCGTGACTCGTCATGCTACAAGGAACGCGCACGTACTTGGTCCTACTTTGACCAATATATTGATTTGGTCATAAAATAATTTGTGTAAAAACACAATATTTTCCAACAATTATAGGTGTGGATGAATGTATTAAATGGATTTTAATCTCTACCATCTATCTCATTGTTGATCCAATGGATGTGGTGAATGTCAATAAACTATAAATATGACTCTCTTGGGAAGGATTAAACACACCAAACACACCAAAGAAACTAAGAAGAGTTAGAGAGGGAGAAAGTGTTCAATTGGAGTTCTGAGTATACACATTTGTGTAGAAAAATACACATTGTATTTTTCAATTGGAGTGTATTTGTGAGAGTTTCTTTTGAAACTCCTTTGCAATAGTGAATTGATTCGAGTGTCAGTGGATGTAGCCAAATTGATGAACCACTTATATATTATGTATTCCCGTGTGTGTGTGTCTTTCTACTCATTATACTTTTATTGTGAGTGTGCTATATTATTATTTGGGGTTATAGTCAGTATCATTTGTTGACAAGCTTTCGCACAACAAATTGGTATCAGAGCCAAGCTCCTCTGATCTGGACATTTTGGATTTTTTTTTGGAGAAATAACCATACGCATAGTACTATTCATACAGTTACTATTCATACCCGAAAAAATTTCTAAACTTGGAATTTTTTCGTTTGCATTTTTTTAAGTGTGATCATTTGAAAAATGACAATCGCAAAATTTGACATAGAAAAATTTGATGGGCAAAGAAATTTCAGCATATAACAATGTGAAGTTATGGATGTCTTAGTCCAACAAGAGCTGGAAATTGCTCTTAGAGATATGCCAGAAGACATGAAGGAAGATGACTGGAAAAAAATCAACCGCAAGGCTTGCATATTCGTCTTTATCTCGATAAGGATAAAAAATATCCTTATATTCACGAGACCTCAGCACAAAAATTATGAAAACAACTGGAGGACAAGTGCATGGACAAGAGCATTGAAAATAGGCTCTATTTGGAGAAGAAACTCTTCCGATTCCAATATGCAGAAGGTATTTCTATGTCTGAGCATCTGGAAAATTTTAACAAAATTATTGCTGATTTTCAAAATTTGGATGTTGAAATTGACAATGAGGATAAAGCACTGTTAGTGCTAAATTCTCTACCAGTCTCGTATGAACATCTCATTACCACGCTATTATATGAAAATGAGGAAATAAAATATGTTGAGGTCTACAATACCTTAATGAATAATGAGGTTCGTAAGAAGAATAAGGAGGTATATAGAGACTCAACATCTGAAGTGTTGACGGTTCGTGGTAGAATAAATGAAAGGAAGAATGGCAACCGTGGAAGATATCGATCTAAATCGAGAGGTGGAGCATCAACTTCGGGTAGGAGAATTCCTGCCAAAGATGAATGCCCCTTTTGTCACCAGAAAGAGCATTGGAAGAAAGATTGTCCTAAGTTAAAGAAGGACACGAAGAACCCCATTACAAATGTTGCGGCGAGTGACGATGAAGATTCGGAATTTGCTTTGTCTATTTCACCATTTGGATCCAGTTACCAGGAGTGGATTTTGGATTCGGGTTGTTCCTATCACATGTGTCCCAATAGGGAGTGGTTTTCTACCTTTAAGGAGCTACAAGGTGGAGCTGTTTTGATAGGCAATGACCATGATTGTCAAACAAAAGGGATAGAAAAAATTCGAATGAAGTTGTATAGTGGAATAGTCAGAGTGCTGGAAGACGTTCGGTATATACCGGACCTGAAGAAAAATCTTATCTCACTTGGCGCTTTGGCAGCTAAAGGTTATGATATCACACTGAATGGCGATGGTCTGAAGGTGTCACATGGAGCCCTAGTTGTGATGAAGGGAACGAAAAAGTGTAACTTATATTTTCTCCTTAGAAATATAGTTACAGGTGCAGCGGCAGTCTCAGAAAGTTCAGAAGAGGTTGCATCTGATGCTACGAGATTATGGCATATACGCTTGGGACATGCAGGAGAGAAGGCTTTGGAGGGATTGGTGAAGCAAGGTCTATTGAAAGGTGCCAAGACATGTAAGCTTGTATTTTATGAACATTGTGTTCTGGGCAAGCAAACAAGAGTAAAGTTTGGCACAGATGTACATCGTACAAAGAGGACTCCTGATTATGTTCACACAAACATTTGGGGACCTACCAAAATTTCATCTTTGGGAGGTAAGCATTATTTTGTATCTTTTGTAGATGACTTCTCCAGACGAGTTTGAGTGTACACCATGCGACATAAGGATGAAGTATTGAAGATTTTCTTAAAGTGGAAAAAGATGATAGAGACCCAAACTAGCAGAAAAATTAAAAGACTCAGGTCAGACAACGGCGGTGAATACAAGTCAGACCCATTTTTGTAAGTTTCCTAAGAAGAGGGGATCGTGCGACACTTCACAGTAAGAGACATGCCACAACAAAATGGGGTGGTTTAACGTATAAATCACACTTTACTGGAGAAAGTGTGATGCATGTTATCCAATACAGGTTTAGGCAAGGCATTTTGGGGTGAAGCTGTTACATATGCATGTCTATGGTCAGGAAAACCTGCTACAAATTATGATTCTTTACGTATTTTCGGCTCCCCTTCATATTTCCATATTAGGGAAAGCAAGTTGGATCTTAGAGCTAAGAAGGCCATATTCTTGGGCTTTACTGATGGAATAAAGGGGTATAGAATTTGGTGCCCCGAGACGAAAAAGATAAAAAATAGCAGGGATGTTACATTCGATGAATCTTCAATATTGAAGAGTTCTCTTATGGAGAGAAAAATAAAGAAGTTCCACAGCAGGTAGAGCTTGAGACTCCAATTGTTCCAGCCAGGTGTGACACTCCGCCTAATTAAATACCGGGCGATCACACCTGTACCAAATTAAAATAGGAGTCTCATATGGTTCATTCACAGCATCACTGTCGAAAACAAAATTAATTACTAATATCCTATTAGGCTGGCGTCAAAATTTTATCTAACTAATCCTTTTCACCAAACCATTAATATAAAACATCCACAACAGTTATAAATAGAACTTAATGAAACAAAATAATCGAACACTCGGTTTAACATTATATAACCAAAATGAATGGCCGCACTAAAAGGCGGTAAAAGAATAAATAAATGCGGTTGGGTTATTATCCCGAATGATTATACAGTACCTCCTATCTATATTACAAGGATAGAGGCATCTACATTAAACCTGCATGCATCCACAGCTGCTGCAGCAGACATCTGACTCGAAAGAATCGTCATCCAAGCGTCCCTGTGTCTAAACACCTATATATATATATATATATATATATATATATATATAGGTGTTTAGACACAGGGATATATATATATATATATATATATATATATATATATATATATATATATATATATATATATATATATATATATATATATATATATATATATATATATATATAACAAGAGGGAAAAAATAGATAAACGGGTTAGAGCCCGAGTTAAAAATATTTTGCAAGTGCATAATTGCTTTATTGATGAAAAATAAATTTATCCCATATTTAAATTGGTATCGCACTCCCATGAGATACCCCTCACCCCTCTCCTAATAGTGCACAGCTATCGCGTTCCTATTCTATAACCTAGTCCAATACCCTGCCTAACTAATACGTTCCAACCATTCTCAAATCCTAATTAACCCGAGTACTAAGGGCTAAACTTCTCCCCAGTCTCAACACTGTGCCATGTTCGTGTGTGGGGTGTCTCCCAAAACGAAATCAAAATAAGGACTCCCCCGATACACTACTACTTGGCAATGTTGATCGTCAAGATCCATTCGGCCCTCAGTATATAACGTATATATATACATACCCATATAAATACATATACATCACATACTCATTTACTATACATATCACAATTTATGTCCGGATGAAATCACTCGAAATGAGAATAAATCCTTATTCATTTTATCTCTTTACTCTCGTTATATATATATATATATATATATATATATATATGTTCTCATACACAGGTAATATACTATACACACAAGTATAATAACCATCCTATCGAGCTACAACTCGAGGATGCAGTCTCATAGTGCCTATCCAAAATCCGAGTTTACTCATTATACCACGGTACCCAGCCAGACTCTCTCATGGTCATGGTATACCAATACACAACGATGGAGGCGGTCATATTCCCCCATGCGAGTGGAGTGCACACATCGCACTCGAACGCGGGACGAGATGACCTGGGGATATACTCACTCTGCTCCTCAAGCCAAGGGATTCATCCACATCACGCAACCTCCCTGGATCGGACTAGAGAAAAAAAATATAATTTGGCTGTTCCAACCCTATGCCAAAGGAAAGCCCATCGAATCAGCCTCTAAAATACACATATACAAATCACACATAGATATATATGTATTCATATCGTATATACTATATACTATAATCACATCGTATATATATATATATATATATATATATATATATATATATATACACACTTATACTTATACAATCCTCACTCCTCAAATGTATACATGGCTATAATTGCCAATCTCATAAGTATTTAAGTATTCTCATACTTAAAATACTAATCCCATAAGTATCCTCTTACATAGTTATACCTCGTACCTTGATCGTTGTTAAGGATTTATATACTATCCTAATATCCCAAACCATAAACATTTAATAAGTATACCCTTACTTATCTTTAGCCTATAACCCATATTCCGTCCTAGTTACCTCACAGGATTAACTCACTAATTCCCCATACAATTACTTTTTCTACGCGCAAAATTATTAATATAAAATCTCTCGCTAAAATACTCCCTCGGGTGTTACTCGTACCGAACATCCATAATTAAATAAGTCATGTATCCTATTTTCCATGAACTCATAGCTTACATACCACTCAAAAATTAATTTAGAGGTCCCCATTCCAATTTAGGAACCCTAAACCTTTAATTCCTCAAACTCTTTATTTCCCCGAAAATATACTTTTAGTGCCACACCATTTTAGCACCCTCCTAGCCCCTATAAGTTTCCTCAAATGGCTAGATATTAATTCCCTAAACGAATCTTTATACCCTCAACTAAATAAACTAGAATTAATTAAATTTGGAATTAATCCCATCTAATTAACCCTAACTAACATTGCCAAAAATCTTGGACCATCGATCGATCGACCTTGGGCCATCGATCGCCCCGAATAGCTTCTTCTCCGAGAAGATGTTTTGGTCATTAAAACTTCCCCCAAGCTTTTATCTTCTATCATAACCTCCTCCGACCTCAATCATATACATATATACACATAAAAAGGGTTCTAAACATCCTAGAACCCATAACCAACAATCGATTTCAATAAATTCCTAAGTTTCTCGAATTGGAAATTATTCGGGGTTTACTCATTTAACTTTCGAAAACTCATTTTGATTCACAAAAACCCATCCTGAAAATCTTTGTGGTTTATCACTACCAACTACGATATGAGATTTATTCTTAAAATAAATAAAGCAAGTAAACACTTGCGTCGTGGATAAAATCTGATGATCTCGAGTCGAATCCCGCGGAGTTTGGACGAAAATCCCCTTTCTCTCTTCTTTTCTTTCCTCTCTTCTCTTATCTCCCTTTCTTTCTTTTATCCCACCCTCTCTTTCCTTATATAGGGGAGAATAAGGGTTTATCCCCTTAAAAATGACTCGTTTACTCAATTTCGAGTCCCTATTTGTCTAAAAGTTCCCGGAGCCTAAACACTACCCCGGGATACTTTATTCTGACTGTCTCGGCCATTTTAAAAACAACCACACACTCGGAATCACCATTCGAGTCACTAACTACTACTTACTAATTAAACCTAACGCCTCTCAATACTGGCTTTCTAATTAAAATATTATCCTGTGTCGCTTTACCCAACTGCGACATGTAATTAAAAAATCCAACTAATTTACTTAATCTCAAAAGTAAATGAAACACACACCAGAAATAATCAAATGTTCATAAATCCTAAAATTACTATTCACAGAATTTCTCCTTAATCTCCAAATTACGCCTACTTACAAAATTTAATTTTCCCCTAAGTTACGGGGTGTTACACCAGACTTGTCACAAATTCAGAAATTGACGAGACAAGTACATATGAGGTGGATGATCCTACCCATGAGTCTCCTCAACAACCATATTCTGTTGCAGCTAATAGACCAGAAAGACAAAAAAGGAAACCTGGATGGCTTATTACTGACATGGTGGCATATGCACTACCCATGGTTGAAGATGACATTCCATCTACTTACAAAGAAGCCGAAAGAAGCTCAAAAAGTGTAGATTGGAAAAAGGCGATGGACGAGGAGATATAGTCTCTTTATACGAACCAGGCTTGGGAGTTACTCCAACTTTCAAAAGAGAAGAAAGCTATTGGGTGCAAATGGGTATATGCCAAGAAGGAAGGCTCCTCGGAGATAGACAATGTAAGATTCAAGGCTGGGTTGGTGGGGAAAGGCTACTCGCAGAAAGAAGGGATCGATTATAACGAGGTATTTTCTCTGGTTGTGAAGCATTCTTCCATTCGTATTTTTCTAGCATTGGTTGCACAGTTTGATCTCGAGTTGGCACAACTTGACGTGAAAACTGCATTCTTACATAGAGATTTGGAGGAGGAAATTTATATGACTCAGCCAGAAGGGTACAAGGTTGCTGGTAAAGAAAATTGGGCTTGCAAACTAAGAAAGTCGTTATATGGGTTGAATCAAAGTCCAAGGCTGTGGTACAAGAGATTTGATCGGTTTATGTTTGGGCAACAGTACACAAGGAGTCACTATGATCATTGTATGTATTTTTGTAAACTTCGTGATGGATTCTTTATTTATTTGCTCTTATATGTTGATGATATGATGATTGATTCTAAGAGAAAGGTGGAGATTGAAAAATTGAAAATTTAATTAAGTCATGAATTTGAGATGAAGGATCTAGGCGAGGCGAGGAAAATACTTGGCGTGGAGATTAGCAGAAATTATTCCAGGGGCATTGTTTGTTTGTCACAAAAACAGTATTTGAAGAAGGTATTACAACGTTTTGGTATGGATTCTAAAACCAAATCTGTAAGTACTCCGTTGGCCCCACACTTCAAGGTAAGTGCCATGGAATCCTCACAAACAGATGAGGAATGTTCAGAAATGGCTCATGTTCCCTATGTTAATGAAGTGGGAAGTTTGATACATGTAATGGTGTGTACGAGGCTCGATATTTCACAAGTTATTAGTATGGTGAATAGATACATGCATGATCCAGGAAAAATGCATTGGCAGGCTGTGAAATGGATCTTACTGTACATCCATGGTATTGTAGATTTTGGTTTGAAATTTGAGAAGGATTCACGTGCTTGTCAGCATGTGTTTGGATATGTGGATTCAAATTACGCCGGTGATTTGGATAAACGACGGTCCACTACTGGTTATGTGTTTACACTAGCTTGAGGGTCAGTCTGTTAGAGATCTACACTACAGTCTACGGTGACTTTGTCAACTACAGAGGCAGAGTATGTGGCAACGACAGGGGCCATTAAGGAGGCCATTTGGCTTCATGGTTTGATTTCAGACTTGGAAATTATTCAGGATCACGTGAATGTATTCTGTGATAGTCAGAGTGCCATCCACTTAGCCAAGAACCAGGTTCATCATTCATGGACAGAGCACATCGACGTTCGTTTCCACTTTGTTCTAGAAATTTTGGACGAGGGGATTATTCTCCTCAAGAAGATTGGAACCGCGGATATGCTGACGAAGATTGTTACTAGGATCAAGTTTGAACACTGTTTAAGCTTGATCAATATTCTTCGTATTTGAACACTTTCGGGTATATGGCGCCTATAAGCGCATTTGGAGGCTACTCGGATCATTTTGGATAATATATGGTTACGTTTTTTGGTGGAGCTTTGCATATCTATACCAAGATGGGATTGTCAATTTTTGGTTGACAAAAGTTTGACAGAGCGACCTGTAAAATTTTTGTCAAGGTGGAGATTGTTGGAGTTAGGGGTGTTCACGGTCCGGTCCGATCCGGTTTTGAGGTATTTTTGGGACCAGACCGCATTAATCGGTCCTAGAAAATTATGGACCGAGACCGGACCGGAATAATCGGTCTTGGTCCTATTCGATTTTCAAACGGTTCGTGTTCGGTTCGGTCCGATTCGGTCCATAAATAATTAATATAAAAAACAATTTTTGCGCCCCCACCCTCTCCCTCCAATATCCTCCCAATCTTATAATGGTAAGGAAAACATTGCAAATGATCTCAATATAAGGATAATATAAACAAGTAAAATTCATTCACATTTCATTACCAGAACTTCAAATACCTGTACTAAGATGAGCACCCAATACAATGCACTATAAGCTAGCCTACTGCATCATTCTACAAAACCAGTACAATGAACATACAAGTTAATAACCAAGTACATGAACACACATGCTTGAACATTTCATCACAATTATGGGCCCAATTTCAAATTTCATCACTGTTCTATTTCTTTCAGAACTACATAATTCAAATTTGTGTTTTGACTTGCCTTAAGTACCGGAAGAAATAGAAAAGAGATTCATACAAATAGTAGTACCAAAATATTTTTCCACCTTAAGTTAAACTTGAAATTTTGCTGAAAAGTTTGTAGCAGAAAAAATTCAACATCCTCACTAAGGTGGATGAAAACAGACAAATAACAAAATAATTAAAGTAGACTTTGCTCACTATTGTTGTTTTCTCTCCTCTAGGAAACAATGGCAAACAACTCGTTCAAGACAAACAGCAAGGCAGCGTGTGTAAGCTTGGATAGAAACTCTTGGCTTAGGGACTAACACTGCCTCTGCCAAAGGAGAGATGAGATCGATTGGATGGGAAATCTTGGCTTGGGGACGACGACTGTAGACACAGAGAGAGAGAGAAAAGAGAAATATAAAAGAAAGAGATTTAGGGTTGGTAGGCAAAATAAGGCACCGTGTGTGCGCGTGTAAGTTAAATTTAATATATATATATATATATATATATATAAGCGGTCCGGTCCGGTCCGGTCCAGACCCGCTTTTTAATACCCAAGACCGAGACCGGACCAATTTATTCGGTACTTTGTAATTTTGGACCGCATTGAGACCGCATTAAAAAAAACGCAAATGTAGGTTCAGTTCGGTTCGATTATTTCGGTTCATTCGGTCCATTCGGGTTTATGCACACCCCTAGTTGGAGTGGTGGATGAATGCATTAATTGTGCAACCATCTAAGCTACTATAGGTATGGATGAATGCATTAAATGTGCAAACACCTAAGCTACTATAGGTGTGGATGAATGTATTAAATGGATTTTAATCTCTACCATCCATCTCATTGTTGATCCAATGGATGTGTTTAATGCCAAGAAGCTATAAATATGACCCTCTTAAAAGGATTAAACACACCAAAACGTCAACACAACAAAGAAACTAAGAAGAGTTAGAGAGTGAGAAAGAGTTCATTTGGAGTTTTGAGTATACACATTTGTGTAGAAAATACACATTGTATTTTTCAATCGGAGTGTATTTGTGAGAGTCTCTTTTGAAACTCATTTGCAATAGTAAATTGATCTGAGTGTCAGAGGACGTAGCCAAATTGGTGAACCATTTAAATATTATGTCTTCCCGTGTGTGTGTCTTTCTACTCATTATACTTTTATTGTGAGTGTGCCATATTATTATTTGGGGTTACATTCAGTATCATTTGTTGACACGCTTCCACACAACACATGACGTTTTGACGATTGAGCATGGATTAGGGCTTTTTAGGATTCTTTATAGCCATTTTAATATGGCCTTATTTGATACAAGATTGTTAGACAATTGGTCGACCTTTAGTGGGTTCGAGTCACTAGCAGGTTGACCCTGAGACACGCTACCTAACCTAACATACACGTACAATAGTATACCGGTGTATATAGTGAACACACAATTTAAACCAGATATAGACTCAATATGATTCGATGGAAGAATCTATTGTCTCGGCAATAAAGGATCACGTCGGTACAAATTAATGTTAGTACTTGTTCTACAACTCTTTAAATTTGATTATCTATTTATTAGTGAATTATAATAAAATACTTTATCTTAGAATATGACCTAGAAAATATTTGTGCGGACTTTGAGTTAGTTTTCAAATCTAGATTAGTACAAATAATGTATATTAAATAATGTAAATTGATAAGATATTACCTGATCTGTGAATTCAAAAAGATGAGCATAAGGATATATATATATATATATATATATATATATATATATATATATATATATATATATATATACGTACTATCCGTACGGATACAAATAATGCACTTTTAAATGGATACAAATGATGAATATGTATCTGCTTTGTATATGTTCATTTTGCACCCTCAAAACAATAGTTTTGAAAACTCAATTCATATGGCTCCTTGTATAAAGAAGAAAATTGTTAAAAATAACATATCAAAACCATCATGATTAAAAAATTTGTGGAATTCTTATTCCACATATATAAACATGTTAGAATTTAAAAAAAAATCAATTTTTAATGCGACTTAATGTCGAAAGAAACTATCCTCATATCATGTCTCATTTTGAAGGTTTATTTATTACAAAGTTGAAACATTTACATTTTAATTTTTCTAGTGTCCATTAGTTCAAGTCAGGCAAAAATACAAAACTCAGCCAAATGTAACCCATTAGACAACTTGCATGGTTAAACTGTACAAAAAATTAAAGAATAATGATATGAGTACAAAAATCTCCCCCAAAACCTCCCCCAAATCTGATGTGGATTCCACTAACTCTCTCACCTGCCTATTAAGTATTGCCTTGTGTTATGGGGTCCCGCCAGGGCACCCAATCAAATGCTTTTGGATTATTTGGGACTCATAGCACCACTCAAAATTAAATATGGGGATGGGATGAGAACCGTCAAAATATCCAATTAGAGTTTGGAAAAATACGTTAAATATAAGACATGCATGAAAGAAGAAAGACTTCAGTGTTGGGGTAATTTATTTGTCAACTGGGGTAATTTATTTGTCAACTGCTCTTATCATCTTTACATTAACGAATCAACAAACAACAATTTTTGTTCAATATACAATTTTGCTTTTTCTCCCACAATTCAAGAGTTTCCTTATATATTCATGAATTTGAGTTCTATTATTTCTATTGATTCAACAACTTTTTCACTGCATTAATAATGATTTTTTGGCAGATTACAGTATCTACACTTATAATACTAATTCTTAATATTGATGGACTCTTCATGTAGTCCCTTGCAAGAAATCTAACAATACTGTCACCAAATTATTTATAACAAATTGTATTTTGTATTTGAGTTGCTTATGGAAGCTCAAAATTCTTCTCCCTTTTTGAAGTGGAAAGCATTCTACCTTTTTTTATTTATATCACAAGTCACTATTAAATTCAAGCCACTTGGTTTGACTAAATTAGAAATATCTTTATATATTCCTATCTCCATGGTCTTCATTTCTATCAAGTTAATGTGAGAATGTTGGAAGTTATTTTTGGAATATTTTTGCAAAAAATAGTGGAAATCGTATGGGAAGCAAAGGAGTTCATTATCCAAAGTCAATCATACAATTTTGGAAAAGTGAGCTGCAAATCACTTGGAAGATGTTGGCTTCTGATGTTGACACAAGTGCTTGGTAATGTAGGAAAACAACAAGGTTTTAACTGTGTAGGAGCATTTTCATTCGACATATTCATGTCAAGTCATTTGTCAAATTTACAAGCTGGAAAATCAACCAATTTTCACAACTTGTGTAGACAATAGTGTAGATGAATATATAAATTTGATGTTATAAAAATGTGTCATAAAGTTTAGTACATAGACTTTAGAATGCCTAAAATATTGCCTCCAACAAAACAATTGATAGCACTCATTTCCCAATTGCAAGCTTCCACACTTAGGAGTGGGGAAATTGTACAAATGGGCAACTGCAGAAATATAATCCTTGATTCTTTAGCTCTTCAACGATGCAACCAAGTCATCCCAAAAAGCACAGAAGAATGAAACGTGGGTAGTTTGTAAATCTAATTCTCAAAAACTGCTTTGTTTTGCATCTCAGGAATTGTGCCTTCATTGGCTGCGTTTCCTAATTTACATGATAAGCTCTTTCTAGCTCATATTGACGCACTTGGCTGTGATTGCAACATGGACAATGTCCCACTAACTAACATGATACGGTGTGAAGAGCACTTTAACAGGCACCAAGGAAAACAAAGAGAGCACAAGAAAAAATGATGTTCTAAATCTAATCGACTACAATGATGTGGTTTTAGTGGAAATTGTATTTGAAAAAGTTCAGCTGTGGGAGAATTGCCTAAATTAAAATGACAATAGGCCCAAAAAGTTCAGCTGTAAATTGTCGATCACTTTGTAGATGATCGATCGCTAGAACCATCCAGGGATTAAAGAATTGTACAAATGAACAAGTACAGAAAATAATTATGAATGGCATTTTAGTTTGAACATACTGATTGTTTGGATATTCAAGGATGCTATCCAAATAAACATGTGAAAAGTGTGAATTGGAATAAGAAACCATACTAGTAGATGACAGGGAACCTAATTGTAGCGCACAGAAACTGGAAGTTATGGCATGCATTTATTAAGAAAACAAAACCATAAAGAATGGCTGTATTGTCCAGTGGATACAAGTTGTGAATTTGATAATTGTAGGTCAATAAGTATATTTAATTGAAATGTTTCAACATGTAGGTTTCAATTGGTCAATCCAGCTGCACCTAATAAATTGAAGGCCAATACATATCTCATTCCCTTTTACAAAGATAGCATCATCAAATATCCACCAAAATCAATAATTATGATGATAAAGTTCAACCACATTTTGGAAATTACATAGAAGAAGACTTCTGCAACCACAACTTCCATGCAGACAAACTGAAGACACAATAACTCGCCACACACTGCTAAACATACTCCAATACCACATTATAAGCACACTCAAACTACTGACATGTTTGACTGGAATTTGTGTATAATTTAAAACATAATTTTGACTGCCCAAGATAACATAATATCAATTGATAAATATTCAATTTTTCGATAAAAAAAATAAGGCTATTGTATTCAGTTCAATTGTCTCGACTGAGAGAAATTTAGCGTTTGTGTCAAAGGTCATATTAAGACTAGATGAAAATGTAAGGGTTTTTGAAACTGAGAGCCACAGACTAAGCTGAGTTAATGTAATGTTAAGTAATGTAAACATGAAGCATGAAATACAGGAACCTAAACAAAACGGGGAATGCCAGGACATAACTAGTATTTAAAGTGCTGGAAATTTCAATTACAATAACTGAAAATGAAACCTGACCCTTCAAATATTTTAGGGTTGTCCTTATATCTACTCCTAAACTAAGATGTACAAAGGAAATGAAGAAATATAAATGCTAGTTGTTCGATTTCCTGGTCTGAAATGGCCACATCTTTTATCTTATATTTATTGAAGGACCACTCTCTATGCCAATAATTCCTTCCAGTTTGAAATGAATGTAACTGCTCAAAGTCTTCCTATGTTTCATACCAACCATCATAAGAGTAAGAGCAAGAATGAGATACCAAAGCAATTTAACAATAATATAGAAAATTAGTGAGTACAAGAACTACAGACTATGAAAAACAAATTGAGAGTAGATACAATGATTCCCATGATTACGATCTTCTAAAGTTTCATGGAGTAAAACTGTAATCATTAGAGAACATTTACAGATCCTTACTCACCAAATATTCTAATGCATTTGGGTTCAAATAGATTTGATTTGCTTTTCCAATTTTTCATTCTCTATTTGTCACCCGTATAGAACGAGAAATACATTAAATACAAAGTGTGTGAGGCCACATTAATTAATTTGGCTTTTCAATAATTTGCTGTTCAAAAAAGTAGAACTAAACAGAAATTTACTGGAACTTTATTTAACAATACATATTCAATAGTGCCTAAAAAGTTTTACAAACAAGGTTGGACTTTTTCCATTATTTACAAAGAAATTAGAACAAATTAAGTTAACAAAGAGCTATGTCAACAAGCGTCGATATGTCCGAGTGGTTAAGGAGACAGACTCGAAATCTGTTGGGCTTTGCCTGCGCAGGTTCGAATCCTGCTGTCGACGTTTTCCTTTTCCTGTCTCGAGGTTCCCAATCATGTTTTTAGCCTGATTTTCATCTGTTGGGCTTTGGTCTACATGCCAGCATTTGGCCGCTTTAGCCTTGATTTACACCTGGAAAAACACCTATACTGCTTATAAAAAGTAACAAGGGGTTGGTCATACATTTCTTTGGGTTGGGCCAAAGCTTCAGAGTTCGGGCCGAGAACTTTGCGTGTCATTTTGGGATTCAATAATAGTCAATAAATATGAACTTGTTATAAAAAAATCTATATACTGGATGACGTCAATTATATTTCACAATAGGGTAACTTATTTTGTATTACATCCCTTGAGTAGTTATCTCAATCGAATAAAAAAATTATCTTCCTTTATTTTTTTTAATTCTTTTGTCCATTTTATTTTATAACTCGTTATCAGTACGAGTCTCTCAAAGTCTAAAAATCTTCGTGATAAAATATTAAAATTTATGGGTTTTATTTTGGCTGACAAGATGCTATTTTGGTCCACTTTAGGTTCAATTTAATATGGAACACTGTCTTTCGAAACGGTTTCGAGTTGTAATGTGCTTTCCTCCACGAGGAGTACAACGTGGTATACTCACATATTCAAAATTTTAAATTAATGAATGAGAAATTATTGTTCAAAGTGCCATTTGTAACATGGAATGTGGTTGAAATGTAAAGGTAAAGTTAGAGTCTCACATAAATAAAATATGAGAAATGGGTGTAATATAATGACTCTAAAATATGCCATTCAATCCTTAAGTGACACGTAACATTGAAGTCCACTCAAATATATTCAGATGAGCCACGTACTAGCAAAAGGCCTCGATCTGGTACTTCTGAGTAACTTTGCTCTTGTGTAAACTTTGTCGCATTGTTGCAAACCTGCACACTTAAACATACCTTCAAATGCAAAGAGAATATATAATAATAATAATTTGCATGTGAATAAACCCACCTCCTTTATCTAACAATATTTACCTAAGATAAGACGTCTCTCACTAAGGCAAAAATCTCCCTAGATTATAATGATTGACAAAGATAAAGATGCACAAAAAAATCATTTATCCCCAATATAACTAATTTCTCCCCCAAAATGAAACATGGGTAAGCAAATGGTAAAAACAAGTATATCATGCAATAATGTATAGTGAAATATGCAACAACAAACAAACTCGACAGCACAAACACAAATAATTCGATGAATGACTAAACAATACCAATATATATGCAAATTTGATACCAACTTGAATATTAAAAATGAAACATGGGTTACCAATGAAAATAAGCAATAAGAGAGATTAATATGATTATATAGCATGCCAACTTGATTTAAAGATAAAGCACATGGCAAAGACTCAACACAAAAGATAATATATATATATAAATATGCCAAAGATACCAATGACGCACACACACACACACACACACACACACACACATATATATATATATATATATATATATATATATATATATATATATATATATATATATATATATATATATATGTATATATGTGTGAATAAACACCACAAAAGACATTAAACACAATAAGCTTTCTCACTCGTATGGCATAAATATTTCTAAACAAACATGTGGTAAATCGAGTGAAGGGGTGTGAACTAAAAATAAATGAATTATGACCCAATCACACAAAAATGTCCAAGGAGTTCTAGTTTACTGCATTAACTTTATCAAATAAAGATTTAGCCTTATAGTGACAGATAAAGTGAACTAAAAAATGGGCAAACAAGAAAAATGTACATTGTCATATAAGTTATTGATGGTTCTCAAATTAATAGCGTCAAACATGAATTAATTAGGACTCATTGTGCAAACTCATTGATCTTCAACTTATAACACACTAAAAATATTAGATATTCAATTTTTTCTCTCTCATTTTGAAGAAACCTATTTAATTGAAGAATCAATGAAAAACTTCGGCCTTGGCATTTTTATCTTTTCTTTTACCTCTTAATTTTTTAGGCTCTTGTCAACGGTGGCCTTTCATGAAGGGAAGATTTATCCCCTTCATATAGCCCTTTTCCCATGCATGCTCATATTTTTCTACTAAAATAACAAATTCACGGACAATGATTCTTGAATACACAAATCCCTTATAGTAAAATAGATATGTATATTTAGAAGATTGATAGGGGAACACCTCACTTAGATTATGTAACATATAAAGTTAAAATCCAAACGAGCTCGTACATGTGTGTGTGTGGAGGCATATGCGAAAATAAATCCATTAAGCAAATCAAAGTTGAACAACTCCATGCAAGCATGATTAAGAACAATCCAAGTATTGAAAATCATAATCAAATGTCATAGACATGTGGATACATAAAACGGATGGGATTCAAACACACCGATATGCCACACAAAATATGTAAAACCAAACTACACATAAACGAAACGAAACTCTTTTTGAGTTTTCAAATTATTTTTCAAAAAATGATACCACTTAAATAAACTCAAAAGACAAACAAAATCTTTTGTATTTTTTTCACTAAGACCAAAAAAATGGAAAATCAAAATATGAAAGATAAACATCATACAACTAGAAATAACATACAACATAAAGTACAAAAGTTAGTGTAGGGAAACATGAAACACAATCAACCATAAGATATAACATGATATAAATCATGCGTAGGCATACGAAAATCAACGAGTCTAACATTCATTGTCTCCAAAATTGATTTTCTATCCCAAATAGATGAATAATCAATGACTCAGGTTTTGGTAACCATGGTGACACGGGATCTAGAATTCCTAGGACCTCTTCTAAGATCATACCAAAACTCCTTAAGATGACTTTTTCTACCACAATGCGAGCATGTGTAAATACGAGGAATGTTATCTACGGGTTGGCATTTTCTAACATCCTTGGCAACGATTGACACTCTTAAGCACATGGTCTTGGCTTTAGGATGAGAATCATTTGAATTATCGAAGCCAGTACCACAACTACTTGAGTCTGTTAATTTATCTTATAACTTCAAAACTCTAGACTCAAGAAAAATTTAGACTCTTCAACCTTTAGGGACTCATTTTTTATATTTTCAACAATTGCTATAAGGTTATCTTGCTCTCCCTCGATGCAAGAGAACTTATCCCTAAGAGTCTTATCTTGTTCCCTCAAATCTTTAATCAATTTATCATTATCAACTATGGCACGTTCATTCACCCTAGCCTCAAATAATTTAGATTCCTTTAATTAATTCTCTAAAAAACGAACTCTATCCTCACATAGACACTTTTAAAATTTAAAAATTACAATTCTTGTTCATGATCTTACACTACAAAAAAATTAGCTTTTGAGACGGTGGCCTAACAGTCCCAAAAGATCGTTTATCCGTCTCAAATAATTTTTAGGACGCTATTTGGGACGGCTATGGGGTCTTTTTGATAGGGGTTATAAATACTTTTTATGATGCTATAGCCATCTCAAAAGATTTTTTTAGACATGAACAGATCCATCTCAAAAGGTCCTCATTTTGTATGACCCTTTTGAAACGACACAAAAGCTATCACAAAAGAGTGTTTTTTAGACGAGAATTAATATGTCTCAAAAGGTTACTGTTTTAGAAGACCTTTTTGAGACGACAACATAGCCTTCTCTAATATATTTCTGGGACAATTTTAACCATCCCGAAAAAGGTGAAGGGATCTTAAAATTTTTACACCAATATTTTGTGGAGAATAAATTTTACCGCTAAAGTTTATTATAGAATTGAATTCCATTTGAGACAATTTATTAAAGCATCGCTAAATGATCAAAAAATATAATACATAAAATGATTTTCAACCAACACAACAAATCATTTTCACTCAACAATAGTTAAAGTTCTTACAAGCATCTCTAAATATTCATCAAAACAAAATTATAACACTATGTTCAAATAATCAACTTAACAACAAAAATACATTAAATTCTTATGCTCTAAAATACGAAATGATTTTATCAAAGTAATCGACCTCTAAAATCATTGATTAGCATTGCATGTTCTACAAAAGTTGTCACCTGAAAAAAAAAGTGCAAATTACGTCAAAATTAATATGCCACTCATCAACAATACAAGGTGCAATGAATAAATATAGTGTATTCTCATCACAAACAACATAAACTTTAAACTACGATATCATTTTAATAAATATCTAACTACTATTACTTTTTTAAAAATTCTACAGAGTCTCCTTTGTTTATTCATGAAAATCACAGGTAGCCAACCTGTTTTAAATATTAAAATTGATTATAAGAATACTATACACCAACCAATAGCACATTCTCACCACCACCATAACAAATTCTCACCACCACCACAGCAAATTTTCACCACCGCCATTAAAAATTTAACTTTAAAAGAGTGAATTTTTCACCACCTACTAAACAACTATGACAAACCTAAAACAACTAACAACTACAATTTCAAAAAAAAAATCGGCAGAGGATCGTTTGTTTATTTATGAATACTAACCTGTTTATAGGTTATAATTCATCCAAACAACTCAGCAATCAGTTGCCACAACACAGTAACATGTAACTATAAAATGGAGAATTTTCCATTTTAAATAATATGAGCTACATCAATCTCATAATAATAAAGATATACTATTATCTTGTAGGTATGAGTCATTGAGATTCTGGAAGCATGGTGTGGAATAATACTAAGAAATAAACTTTGCATTTCGCTCCTCATGCCAGTCTGCATCTGTAGTAGAGCTTGTTGGTCGCTAATTTTTAATTCTTCGAGCTCCTGTCGATGTCGAGCATCTCGATCTTCAATGTCTTGATGATGTCGAACATTCCGCTCATCAACGCCTTTCAATCACTGCCTATCAAATAAAAATATGTCAAAATTAATGAATCTAACCATTAAAATAAAAATTTGACGAACACTGGTATTTTAGTTGGCATGCATATCGGTCATGTGCAGAGGAGATGGGGCGGCTTACTCCAGCAGAGAGACCTTGATGCAGTTGAATCTTCGTTTGAAACCAAATGAAACTAGAGTCAATCCTTCATCAAATTTCCGAACAGGTCTAGCATTGGCAACCAACTAATCACCGGCTTTAGTTAGAGTGGATGACTATTACTCTAACTCAAGAAGTTCAAACTCCAGAAAGCGTAGGTGCACTAGGAATTTTCTTATTTGTTGGAAACTATTATGTAATAATAATGTTCGGAATCCATGTTTATCTATATATATGTATTATCTTTGGGTATGGTCATAATGAACCTTTAGTTGAAGGGGTTACTTATATGTTTATACTAAAAAATTGAAAGCATAGTCGGAAGTGAGACATCCTTTGGTCAGAACTTGTAGAAGTGCGAGAGATCCGTAGAAATAGGCATAACTTTATGGGACTAGAGGATTATTTTAACAACGTTAGTTCAATATTCAGTTTCATTCTTAAAATCATGTGTAAAATATTTTATTATTGATTAATAAAAGATTTTTTTACTTAAATTTGAAATGAGAATCAAGTGGATGACTACTACTGTAATTGACGACACCGATTTTCACTTCTCGAAAAGACCAATAATTGGTCAAAATAACGGTGCCATCCTTAGTCCTAACATACTCATGCTCTGATACCATCTGTGACACCCCGCTTAATAAAATACCGGGCGAATCACTCTTATATCAAATTAAAACAGGAGTCTCATATGGATCATTCTTAGCATCACTATAGAAAATCCATTTAATTACTAATAACCTATTAGGCCGGTGTCAAAATTTTACTTAACTACTATTTTTAAACAACTACTAAATTAAAACATCCACACAGTATGCGTAAATGAAACTAAAATGAAATAAAATAATCGAACACTCGGTCAAAATATACAACTATATTGAATGCTGCTAAAAGAATAACTAAATGCATTTAGGCCATTGCCCGAATATTTATACAGTACCTCCTAACTAGAGTACAAGAATGAGAGCGTCTATCGAAAATCTGCATGCATCCACAGCTACTGCAGCTGACGTCTGACTCGGAGGAAGTGTCATCCAGGCGTCCCTGTGTCTAGACACCTATATATATATATATATATATATAACAAGAAAGAAAAAGTAGATAAACGGGTCAGAGCCCGAGTTTGAAAATATTTTGCAAGTGCATAAATGCTTTATTTTTAGAAAAAAGGGTTTCTCATATTTAAGTTTGCTATTGCACTCCCATGAGATACCCCTCACCTCTCTTTTAACAGTGCACTCCTAGCGCATCCCTCTAAAAAACCTAGTCAAGCTACCCTGCTAAACTACCCTATCACCCAACCACTATGAAGCCTAGATTGTCCAAATAATGTACTAAGGGCTAAACTTCTCCCCAGTCTCAACACTAAGCCATGTTCGTGCGTGGGGTGTTTCGCAAAGCGAAATCCAAACAAGGAACCCCCCCGATACACTACTACGCGGCAAGGTCGATCGTCGAGATCCGCCAGTCCCTCAGTACAGAATATATATAAATATATATACCATAAGAAATATTTATATTAGAGCACTAAGGATTAAACTTCTCCCCAATCTCAACACAATGACATATTCGTGCGTGGGGTGTCTCGCAAAGCGAAATCCAAACAAGGAACCCCCCGATACACTACTACGCGGCAAGGTCGATCGTCGAGATCCTCCAGTCCCTCAGTACCCAAGTTATCCATATATATATATATTCATATTTCAATATACATCCGGATCTATCTCCCGAAGTGAGGATTTATATACTTTATTACCATTTATCTCAAAACTTTCCATTTCCTTTCTTATCTCCATGAAATGTAAATAAAAGCCAATTCATTATCATGAATTGCTTTAACATAACATAAAGATTTTTAAAAGCTAGTTTTATTATCATAAAAATGCTTTTTCATTTTAAAACATCCCATTTCCCTTCTTATATCCAGGAAATGTATTTAAAAGCCATTTTTATTATCATAAAAATGATTTTACCGTATCATATTCTTCCAGTTCCCTTCTTCCATCCGGGAAGTGTTACCGAAGCCAAAACATTTATCCCATTTCCCTTCTTCCATCCAGGAAATGTATTTAAAGCCATTTTATTATCATAAAATGCTTTAACAAATCTAAGGCCTCCCTTCCGGGTTTCCCCACTCGACACGCCCCTAAATGGATATCATCTTCCAGGGCCTATCAAACAAGACAACCTGGGAACCTACCAACGTCAAGAAGTGGCCATATGCCTGCGGGATAGTCAAGACCACACCCAGAATCTCCTAACCAGCGCAGTAAACAATAATCGCTCATATGGCCTATAGGACTATATCCACCCTGCATTCATTAGCCAGGGGGCATCACCATACGCACGCAACTTCTCTTATGATAGCGATTTAGGGAGGTGTGTAACCATAATTTATTAATTATGAAAAATCATTTCTTTTCCATTTTGAAAACATCCATCTATATATTTTCAAAATCATTTACATCATATCATATATACTTTAATCACATAGTATATATATATATATATATACCATATATTCCTCCTAGAATATATAAATGGCCATATTTGCCAAACCATCTAACGATGACCAACAATCCCAAAGATTCTCTCAAAGAATCATAATCATGCATTTATATTCGCATGATACTAAACCCAAAGAATTCCCTCACATACATTCAATTACATAAATACCTAGGCTCGATGGTATCCGAACTCCCTCTCAAATTTTGTTCGTCCCGAATGTTAACTGTGTTCGTTCCCCGAATTATGTCCGACACCAATCCAAGGCCTTCTCTTTCATCTAAAGGTTTACTAACCCTCAAAACCATCATTTAGGCGTCCCGATATCATAACTAGGAACCCCCATATAAAATCCCAAATTGTAATTTAACTCCCCATACTCTTAAGGGGAGAAAACTGGCAAATATGATCAAAGCGAATCGATTCGCCCCAATTGCGAATCAATTCGGGTAGGCGAATCGATTCGGCCCCCAATTCGAACCGATTCGGAAAGTGTTCTGCAAACATGTCCTTAATGGCGAATCGATTCGGTCTAAATCCGAATCGATTCATCCCACTGCAGAAACACAGATCCCCTTAGGCGAATCGATTCAACCTGTTCGAGGGGCACTGTTTGGGCAATTTTTCAATCTCCAAAATACCCAAAATTCAATCCAATCTCCATTTAAATCATAACTTGGATTTATTCCTACAAACCCAAAGTTTTTATATATCCTCAAATTCTTTAGAGGTCCTAACACTCCATTTGAGAACCCCTAATGTTTATCTCCAAAGTTCTATCCTTAATTTTTAACTAACGATTTCGATCTTGGACAACTTTCCGTAGAAAAATCACTATAAATCCAAAAAAAAATTAGAAAAATATGCGGTCAGCACTCACGCGATCGTGTCGAAGAGATCTACAAATTTCATTTTTTTAACAAGAGCCGAATCGATTCTCATCAAGGCCGAATCGATTCGAAAAGACGCAGGTCACTATTTATCGTCTTCTCCGAGACGGTTTCGGCCATTAAAGCTTCTCCTAAGCTTTTGTCGCCTCACCCAATGTCCTACGACCTCAACCAGCTATAAATACACATATAATACGGGTTCTAAACATCCTAGAATCCGAAATCACCAATTAATTTAGGTTAAAACCTGAGTTCCTCAAATTGAAACATTATTGGGGTTTAATTGTTTTAACTCCCAAAACCCCGTTTTATCCACGAAAATACAACCCAAAATTTTCAGGGTTTGTTTATACCAAACTACGATATGAGATATTTATGCAAAAAGTAAATAAAGCAAGTAAACACTTGCCTCGTGGATAAAATCCGACGACCTCGAGTCGAATCCGACGGAGTTTGGCTCGAGATCTCCATTTCTCTCCTCCTCTCTCTCTTCTCTCTTTCCTTTCTTCTCTTTCTATTTTCTTTCCCTCTCTCCCTCTTTATATAGGAAGAAAAGGGTTTTAATCCTTAAAACCCAAAAATGACTCATTTACTCAATTACGAGCACGTTTAACTCCAAAATTCCCCGAAACTCAATTTCGACAATCGGACACTCTTTTCTGACTATCTCGGACATTCCGGGACTCACGGCGCAGTCGAAATTCCCATTCGAGGTACTTGATCGCAAATCACTATTCTAACCCAATATAACTTAATCAAAATCTTATCTTTTTGTTGCTTTACTTCACGACGACATATAATTAAAATACTTCGACTTATTTAGTCCCAAAAATAATCACAACACCCATTGAAAATCATTAAATCCTCGAAAATCCTAAAAATCACTGTTTTGAGAAATTCTCCAAATTGCCAATTTATACTCAATAATGGAATTTAATTGTCTCCAAAAGGACGGGCTGTTACATACTCCCCCTCCCCCTTACAACGGAATTTCGTCCTGGAAATTTAGATACAAGCTACACCGCCAATCCTAGGATCATTCAGAATCCTAATACCTCATAGGGAATGACACTAACCCAATGGTTCCCAACCATATACTATACGACTACCACGATCGTAAAGTGACTCTAATAACGTCACATTGTACCCATCATCTATAATGCCTCTCGGCATAAATTTTAACTTTATATACTACGCCCATCCTATTTTAATCGGTATATGAAACCATCTCACCAAGGTGCCCATACACCTTTCTAACTTGTGCACACCTGCACAAACATGGTGAACGTTCGACACATAACACTCTCTCCCAGTAAGGGTCTCCTTTCCTCGGTGTAATACTCACACATGGGTCCTCCGAACCCGTAAAATTCAATTCTCCTAACCTCGGTGCCACTAACTCTACTAAACTTACATCCTAATAATACTAAGGTCTATGCAATATTCTACCTACGCTGAACGAATATAATTCTAAGTATATCCCTAGTGCCCAAGGCCTCTCTCAACTTCCGACATTTGATTGGTTTCATGCGTGGGACGTCTCGCCAAAGCGAAATCCAAACAAGGAACCCTCCCGTTACACTACTCCCTCGCGTTGTCGGTCATTGAGATATAGCTACCTAAGGCACACCAACGGGACGTCCTAAATCCTACCTACGCTAACCTACGAACGCATTCCTACTATTCTTTCCTTCCGCCCATACAGAAGGAATCCTAACCAATCAAAGTGCCTACTCTCTGTAGGAGCATTACGTACATCACACCCAACACATATACTTTCTCAAAAATTTTCCTTTTCACTAAGGCCTAGCCATAATTCTCAAATCAATTTCTCTAAGTGCTACCTCACCCACCCACTTGTGGCGAGAGGAGCACTTTAGTGCCTTTCCATAGCACAATATTTCCATAATCATACTATCATCACCTGGCTCATAGTCTATAGTGGTTCATCCACACTATAAGACTTATCAACAAACCCCACATCCTTGCATCCTATAACATCTCTCCACTCCAGACACCGTTAAGATTCATGTGTGGAGCGTCTCACAAAGCGAAATCCAAACAAGGAACCCCTCCACACACTCCTACTTAACTTTGTCGGTCATGGAGGTCCGTTATTTCGAACATGCAACCGGGATAATCCTATCCCCTATTCCAACAAAAAGGTGGTCTGAACTCCTATCTCTAACTAAGAGTCACACCACCCAGAGCTCACACTAATTTTCAAGTCCTTGTGCAATCAATAATGAGCTTAATCTTACAGCTCAACCAAAATCCTGCGGCCTTAAAATCATATCTATAAGGTCGCCACATACTCACATCACGATAATGAAACCTCTTCTCATAGAAGTTCCATTTATGCACCCAATAAAGGAGAACTCAACTTGTATCCAGGTGAGATATCGCAACAACCACCCATTCCACCCTGGAACTACGGACACGATAGTCTTGACATCATTAGCTTGCTATCATTCCGAACAACCAATAACATTATATACTTACCATATCACCATACTCGTATAAACATATAGAACGATTATCACAACCCATATATATATATATATATATATATATATATATATATCAACACCCCACTACACCAAATCCTCACTACACCAAAATGATAAAATTGTCACCTTTCAGCCGGCCACCCTTGTCAAGGACATTGACCGTGACACAAATCTCGCGTTTTGTGTCACAGTCATTAACCTTGACACGACCATGATAAAGAATTGTCACGGTCAATGACCGTGACAAATTTACTTGTCACGGTGAATGACCGTGACAATTCTTTAAATAATTATCACGGTCAATGACCTTGACACGACCGTGACAACTTTTGCCGTAAAAAAAGCCCTAGGCTTCTTTTTTTCCCACCTTTTTTGGTTCCCCCCCTCCTCTCTCTCTAAGAGATTTCTGCTCTCTCTCTCTCTAAGGTATATTTTTTTCCTCTCTTTCTCTTTCATTTCTATGTGTATGTGTATGTGTATGTTTATGTGTATGTGTATGTGTATGTGTATGTGTGTATATATATGTGTGTATATGTATGTGTGTATGTGTGTGTATATATGTGTGTGGTGGTGTGTGGTGGGTGAGGGGGAAAGGGGATAGTGGGGGTGGGGTGGGATGGAGGGAGGGGGTGGGGTGGTGGGGGTGGAATTTTCTAACTAAAAATATGATAATATTTTTTTATAATTTGTTAAAACTATGTAAACCTTAGTATGAATGCAAGGTTAGTGATAGTTAGAATTGTGTAAATGTTAGAAAAGTTCAAGAAATTTGATAATAATTTGATAATAATTGTGTAAATGTTAAAATTGTGTAAATGTTAAATTTGATAATAATTTTATTCATGAAATTAATTCAATTAGGTAAAACCCTAGATAATTTTTTAACAGAATTTGATAATATTATATAAAGTTTAGTAAATTCACAAAATGTTGTCAATTGTATATTTTTAGGAATATCATTAGTTACTTTGCCCAACTATGTAGAATCCATACACATGCATATTGTTAGAAAGTCTTAAATTTAATTCTCACTTTAATTTGTAGAATCTCTGTACTTGGTTGGATTTATCCCTTTATGATAATGAAATTTATGCTCCAATTATAATTATCTCATGTCATAATTTTATTGATAAACAATAAATTAATAAAGTAATAAAAATATAAAAATACCCCAATTGATTTAGTAAGATTCGTTCTAGACTTCATTACAAATTATTCATGCCAAACCCGACTATCTTATAAGATATGCATATTGTGATAAAATATAATGAGGATAAGAGACTTTTGAAATATAAAAGAATCTCAAAGAATAAATATAAAGATAAAGGATTGAAGAAGTAGATAATTGCAATGAATATACAGATAAGATGATAATAAAAGATCGTGCAATGAATAAGATGATAAAACACGCGTTTTGTGTCACGGTCATTGACCGTGACAATGCCATGACGAATGTAGTTGTCACGGTCATGGTGGGGGGAGGGGAGGAAGGGGTGGGGTGGTGGGGGTGGGGTGGTATGGGGTGTGTGTGTGTGTGGCGGGGGGAGGGGGAAAGGGGGCAAGGGGTGGGGGGGGGGGGTGGGGTGGGGAAATTTTAACAATTGTATAGCTTTAATTAAGAAATTGTATAGCTTTAATTGTAATTTTAATTGTATAGTTTTAGATGAAAGTAAATTAATAATTAGTGCCAATTTCATAAGAAAGTAGGATTGTCCCTCATTGTAAATTAGTAAATTAATAATTGTATATTTTAATTGTTAATTTAATTGATGAAATGTTGAGTTGGTTAGTTTTAAAAGTGGCATGACGTGTGAGTGTGTGTGGTGGGGGTGTGTATGTGTACTATTAACATTTTTTTTATCTGTACCAATAACATTTTTTTACAGCAAATGTCTCCTTCAGATATTAAGGCGAAGATGATGATGCTGTTTATGATGATGTCGTTTGGGCTCGGTGGTAGCGGAGGCGACAAGGGCTCCTCCGCCCCTAGGCTCCCCAAATATGGAAAATTTGGGATTACCGTCGAGAAAAAATTGGAGCTATTAGCGAGATCCCTTGAGCTGCTAAAGACGATCATCGGCCCGGGGTTTATGAGTTGGAAGGAGGTGCCATATGAGCTCAAGTTAGCTGTTTGGGAGGCACTACAGGTAATATATTTCAATTTCAATTTCAATTTCAATTTCAATTTCAATTTCAATTTTAATTTCAATTTTAATTTTAATTTATATTTATATTTATTCGCAACTAACATTGAATTTGTTGGACATGAACAATTCAACTTGGATCCAAAGCTACGCGATTCCGTCTTGGAGCAGTTGAGGGAGCAACACAAGACGTGGAAGAAAAATATGCGGACACGGTACTTTCGGAAAACACGAGAATCCATTATACAATGGCATGGATCCGTCCTGCCCAAGGAGCCGATCTCATTGGCACAATGGCAAAAGTTCATTGACAATGAGATCGAGGATCGACAATTGGCATCTCGCCAATCGGGGAGGGAAAACCGAGCAAAAAAGACGGACGTGCACTACTCCGGCGGGACCTCTTACGCCGAGGTGGATCATAGGATGAAGGTAAGATTTAATTTTTCTATAACTACAGAAATATATTATTCTTCATTATTTTACTTTGCGGGGTCGATACTAATTTTACTTTATTTTATTTCAGGGGGTAGGGAGTGGCCCAGGGGGTAAGCCACATAGGCTCGATACTTATGTGGCTCTTCGGACGAAGAAGGGGAAGGACAAGGAGGTGTCCCCGAGTATCGCGTCCACGATTTTAAGTAATCCGATAGTTTAATTTTTGTTAATTACGTTATAATTTTTTAGTTTACTTATTTTACTAATCATGTGCTTTTTATTATTTCAGGCAAAGCTTAAGGAAGTGCATGAGTCGCAGTCTGATGCCGACAAGGCGTCTTTGTCCATAGACGCACTCAGCCAAGTGCTTAGCTTTGATCGCAAGGGGAGGACAAGGGGGTGAGCTCGCGGGTGGCCAAATCTAGGATCATCGAATTGGAGACGAGCGACACCGGGTTGGCTCGAATGGTGGATTCACAAGACGCGAAGTTGTCCCATTTGGAGGCGAAGGTCGAAGATATGTATGCATTCATGAAGTGTACGTTGGGCGGAGACCGAAAGGGGAAGGGGAAAGGGAAAGGGAAGGAGAAGGCGATGGAGGAGGAGGAGGAGGAGGTGCAGGAGAACGAGGTGCAGGAGGACGAGGATGTGGACCTCGCTACTTCTTCACCGTCACGTGCGTATTTCGATGATCCACTTCCTTATTTGGCTCCCTTCCCCAGACCATTGTTCGACACTTGGTTGGCCGAGCGTGTTCATATTGGATGTATTTTATGGCCAGCAGATAGGGCGGGGGTTGAGGGACCCGAATATCGTCGAGGGTGGAATAGTTCATAGACGTGTGCTTCAAGGGATCGAGTCCAAAGTGCTCATCACTCATGTGATACCCGGGAAGGATAACTCCCTATTGTGGTTGCGCGAATAATGCGGCACGATGTATATTAGTGGGTGTGTCAATTCGTATATCGTGTGGCCAACTCACCTCCTCACATTTACCCAAGACATGTAGTAACATTATTTTTAAGTTTGTACATTCTAATTATATTTGGATTATATTGTCATGTATATTGTTTCTATTTTGAATATTTGGATTATATCGTCATGAATATATATTTGCACTATCTTGGGTATATTTGGATATATGATGTTTGAATAGGTACAACCAACGTTGTTATAACAGGTACAAATATACTGCTGGGCAGTGGCAGTGGCCATACTGCCCAGCAGAATTCTTTTCAATTCTGCCTAGGATTATCACGGTCATTGACCGTGACAAGTCCTTGACAAATATTATCACGGGCTTGTCACGGTCATTGATCGTGATAATTTTTTTAAATATTATCACGGGTTGGTCACGGTTATTAACCGTGACTAAACTTGTCACGGTCCATGACCTTGACACGACCGTGATAATTCTAACAAACTTATCAAGGTCAATGACCGTGACACATCCGTGACAAAAAAATTTGTCTCGCCTAGAATTGTCACTATCATTGACCTTGATAAGTCCAATTTGTCAAGGTCAATGATCGTGACAATAGTGCAGATTTGGTGTAGTGCCTGCGAATGGTCACGCCCAGTGGGTCACGGCCCAAGTCCGCAACTGACCGCGAACCCCCGAAACCACCAGCACCTCTCACGGGACCAATGTAACTCGTAGCAACTGACCGCGAACCCCCGGGACTCCCGGTTTGAGAATACGACATTAATTTGCATATATCTAGACTTAGGCTTAGGCTTAAAAACCAGGCTTTTAGGGGGTGAAAACCCGAAACAGCCCCCGAACGGTCTCGTGGGTGGCACCAACACCTCCCACGGGACTAATGCGACTCGTAGGAACTGACCACGCAACCGCGGGACTCCCGGTTTGAGAAGACGATGATAATTTTCATATTTCTAGACTTGGGCTTAAAAACATGACGTTAGGGGGTGAAAACCCGAAACAACCATCGAACAGCCCCGTGGGTGGCACCAACACCTCTCACGGGACCAATGTGACACATAGAAACTGACCGCATAGCCCTGGTACTCCCGGTTTGAGAATACGACGGTAATATGAATATTTCTCTACTTAGGCTTAAAAACATGGCGTTAGTGGGTGAAAACGCGAAACAACCCCCGTACGGCCTCGTGGGTGGCACCAACACCTCCCACGGGACCAATGTGACTCGTAGAAACTGACAGCGCATCCGCGGGACTCCCGGTTTGAGAATACGACGGTATATTTCATATTTCTAGACTTAAACAAAACATGGCGTTAGAGGGTGAAAACTCGAAACATCCCCCGAATGTCCTCGTGGGTGGCACCAACACCTCTCATTGGACCAATGTAACTCGTAGGAACTGACCGCGCAGCCGCGAGACTCTCGATTTGAGAATTCGACGATAATTTGCATATTTCTAGACTTAGGCTTAAAAACGTGGCTTTAGAGGTTGAAAACCCCCAAAAGCCCCCGAACGGCCCCGTGGTGGCACCAACACCTCCCACGGGACCAATGCGACTCATAGGAATTGACCGCACAGCCGTGGGACTCCCGGTTTGAGAATGCGACGGTAATTTGCATATTTCTAGACTTATGATTAAAAATATGGTGTTAGTGCGTGAAAGCCCAAAACAACCCTCGAATGGCCCCGTGGGTGGCACTAACACCTATCACGGGACCATTGTAACTCGTATAACCGGACCGTGCAGCCTCCGAACTCCCGATTTGAGAATACGACATTAATTTGCATATTTCTAAACTTAGTCTTAAAAACCTAGATTTTAGAGGATGAAAACCCGAAACAGCCCCCGAACGGCCCCGTGGGTGGCACTAACACCTCCCACGGGACTAATATGACTCGTAGGAACTGACCACGCAGCCGCGGGACTCCCGATTTGAGAATAAGATGATAATTTTCATATTTCTAGACTTAGACTTAAAAACATGGCGTTAGGGGGTGAAACTCGAAACAGCCACCGAATGGTCCCGTGGGTGGCACCAACACCTCCTACGGGACCAACGTGACACATAGGAACCGACTGCCCCGGTTTGAGAATACGATGGTAATTTGAATATTTCTAGACTTAGTCTTAAAAACATGGCGTTAGTGGGTGAAAACGCGAAACAACCACCGTACGGCTCCATGGGTGGCACCAACACCTCCCACGGGACTAATGTGACTCATAGGAACTGACCGCACAGCCGCGGGACTCCCAGTTTGAGAATACGACGGTAATTTGCATATACTTAAACAAAACATGGCGTTAGAGGTTGAAAACTCGAAACTGCCCCCGAACATTCCCGTGGGTGGCACCAACACCTCCCACAGGACCAATGTGTCTCGTAGGAACTGATTGTGCAACCTCAGGACTCCCGGTTTTAAGAATACGATGATAATTTTCCTATTTCTAGACTTTGGCTTAAAAATATGGTGTTAAAGGGTGAAGACTCGAAACAGCCCCAGAACGTCCCCGTAAGTGGCACCAACACCTCCCACGGGACCAATGTAACTCGTAGGAACTGACCCCGCAGCCGCGGAACTCCCGATTTGAGAATACGATGGTAATTTTCATATTTCAAGACTTAGACTTAAAGACATGGCGTTAGAGGATGAAAACTCAAAACAACCCCTGAACGGCCCCGTGCGTGGCACCAGCACCTCCCACGGGATCAATGTGACTCGTAGGAACTGACCGCGCAGCCGCGGGACTCTCGGTTTGAGAATACAACGGTAATTTGCATATTTTTAGACTTAAACAAAACATGGCGTTAGAGGTTGAAAACTCGAAACTGCCCCCGAACGTCCCCGTGGGTGGCACCAACACCTCCCACGGGACTAATATAACTCGTAGGAACTGACCGCGCAGTCCCGGGACTCCTGGTTTGAGAAAACCACGATAATTTGCATATTTCTAGACTTAGGCTTAAAAACCTTGCTTTAGAGGGTCAAAACCTGAAACTGCCCCCGAACGGCCCTGTGGGTGGAACCAACACCTCCCTTGGGCCAATGGGACTAGTAGGAACTGACCGCGCAACCGCGGGACTCCCAGTTTGAGAATACGATGATAATTTGCATATTTCTAGACATCGGCTTAAAAATATGGCATTAGGGGGTGAAAACCCGAACCAGCCCCCGAACGGCCCCGTGAGTTGCACCCACACCTCTCACGGGACCAATGTGACTCGTATGAACAGACCGCGCAGCCGCGGAACACCCGATTTGAGAATACGATGGTAATTTAAATATTTATAGACTTAAGCTTAAAAACATGGCGTTAGAGGGTGAAAACTCAAAACATCCCCCGAACGGCCCCGTGGGTGGCACCAACACCTTCCACGGGACCAATGTGACTCGTAGGAACTGACTGCGCAGTCGCGGGACTCCCGGTTTGAGAATACGACTATAATTTATATATTTCTAGACTTAGGCTTAAAAACATGGCGTTAGAGGGTGAAAACTCGAAATAGCCCCCGAACGTCCCCGTGGGTGGCACCAACACCTCCCACGGGACCAATGTAACCCGTAGGAACTGACCATGCAGCCGAAGGACTCCCAGTTTGAGAATACGATGGTAATTTGCATATTTTTAGACTTTGGCTTAAAAAACATGGCGTTAGAGGGTGAAAACTCGAAACAACCCTGAACGTCCCCGTGGGTGGCTCCAACACCTCCCACGGGACTAATGTAACTAGTAGGAACTAACCCCGCAGCCGCGGGACTCTCGGTTTGAGAATACGACGGTAATTTGCATTTTTCTAGACTTAGGCTTAAAAACATGGCGTTAGAGGGTGAAAACTCGAAACACCCCCCGAACGTCCCCGTGGGTGGGACCAACACCTCTCACGGGACCAATCTAACTCGTAGGAACTGACCACGTAGTCGCGGAACTCTCGATTTGAGAATACGATGGTAATTTGCATATTTCTAGACTTACGCTTAAAAATATGGCGTTAGAGGGTGAAAACTCGAAACAGCCCCTGAACGTCCCCGGGGTTGGCACCAACACCTCCCACGAGATCAATGTAAATCGTAGGGAGTGACCACGCTACGATTACCATCGGTAATTTGAGAATACGACGGTAATTTGAATATTTCTAGACTTAGCCTTAAAAACATGGCGTTAGCGCGTGAAAACCCGAAACAGCCCCCGAACGGCCCAGTGAGTGGCACCAACACCTCTCACGGGACCAATGTAAGTCGTAAGAACTGACCACGCAGATGTGGAACTCCCAGTTTGAGAATACGATGGTAATTTGTATATTTCTAGACTTAGGCTTAAAAATGTGGCTTTAGAGGGTGAAAACTCATAACAGCCCCCGAACGTCTCCGTGGGTGGCACCAACACCTCCCACGGGATGTGACTCGTAGGAACTGACCGCGCAGCCCGGGACTCCCGGTTTGAGAATACAATGGTAATTTGAATATTTCTAGGCTTAGGCTTAAAAGAATGGCGTTAGTGGGTGAAAATGCAAAATAGCTCCTGTACGGCCCCGTGAGTGGCACCAACACCTCCCACGGGACCAATGTGACTCATAGGAACTGATCGCGCAACCGCGGGACTCCCGGTGTGAGAATACGACGATAATTTGCATATTTCTAGGCGTAGGCTTAAAAACATAGCTTTAGAGGCTAAAAATTCACCACACCCCGAACGGCCCCGTGAGTGGAACCTACACCTTCCATGGGACTAATGTGACTCGTAGGAACTGACCTTGCAGCCCCGGGACTCCCGGTTTGAGAATATGACGATAATTTACATATTTCTAGACTTATGCTTAAAAACATGGCATGAGGGGGTGAAAATCCAAAACAACCACCGAACGATCCCGTGGGTGGCACCAACACCTCCCACTGGACCAATGTGACTCTTAGGAACTGCCCCCGCAGCCTCAGGACTCCCGGTTTGTGAATATGACGGTAATTTAAATATTTCTAGACATAAGCTTAAAAACATGGCGTTAGTGGGTGAAAACGCGAAATGGCCCCGTGGGTGGCACCAACACCTCCCACGGGACCAATGTGACTCGTAGGAACTGATCGCGCAGTCGCGGGACCCCCGGTGTGAGAATACGATAATAATTTTCATATTTTTAGACTTAGGCTTAAAAACGTGGCTTTAGAGGGTGAAAATCCAAAACAGCCCCCGAACGGCCCTATGGGTGGCACCAACACCTCCCATGGGACTAATGTGACTCGTAGGAACTGACCGCGTAGCCCCGGGACTCCCGATTTGAGAATACAATGGTAATTTGAATATTGCTAGACTTAGGCTTAAAAATATGGCGTTAGTGGGTGAAAACGCAAAATAACCCCCGTACGCCCCGTGGGTGGCACCAACACCTCCCACGGGACTAATGTGACTCGTTGGAACTGATCGCAAAACCCCGGGACTCCCGGTTTGAGAATACGACTTAGGCTTAAAAATATGGCTTTAAAGGGTGTAAACCCGAAACAGCCCCCAAACGGTTGCGTGGGTGGCACCAACACCTCCCACGGGACCAATGTGACTCGTAGGAACTGACCGTGCAGCCCCGGGACACCCGATTTGAGAATATGACGATAATTTGAATATTTTTAGACTTAGGCTTAAAAATATGGCTTTAGAGGATGAAAACCCGAAATAGCACCCGAACGACCGCGTGGGTGGCACCAACACCTCCCACGGGACCAATGTAACTCGTAGGAATTGACCACGCATTCGCAGGACTCCCGGTTTGAGAATACTACTGTAATTTGCATATTTCTAGACTTAGACTTAAAAATATGGCGTTAGAGGCTGAAAACTCGAAACAACCGTCGAACGGCCCCGTGGGTGGCACCAACACCTCCCACGTAACCAATATAACTCGTAGGAACTGACCCCGCAATCGCGGGACTCCCGATTTGAGAATATGACGATAATTTTCATATTTCTAGACTTAGGCATAAAAACATGGCATTAGAGGGTAAAAACTCGATACAGCCCCCGAACGTCCCCGTGGGTGGCACCAACACCTCCCACGGGACGAATGTAACTCGTAGGAACTGACCACGCAGCCACAGGACTCCCGGTTTGAGAACACGACAGTAATTTGCATATTTCTAGACTTAGACTTAAAAACATGGCGTCAGAGGGTGAAAACTCGAAACAGCAACCGAACGGCCCCATGATTGGCACCAACACCTCCCACGGGACCAATGTAACTCGTAGGAACTGACCCCGCAGTCGCGGGACTCCCGATTTGAGAATACGACGATAATTTGCATATTTCTAGACTTATGCCTAAAAACATGGCGTTAGAGGGTGAAAACTCGAAACAGCCCCAGAACGTCCCCGTGGGTGGCACCAACTCCTCCCATGGGACCAATGTAACTCGTAGGAACTGACCCCGCAGTCATGGGACTCCTGGTTTGAGAGTACGACGGTAATTTACATATTTCTAGACTTAGGCTTGAAAACATGGCGTTGGAGGGCGAGAACTCGAAACAGCCCCCGAACCGCCCCGTGGGTGGCACCAACACCTCTTACGGGACCAATGTAAATTATAGGAACTGCCTCGCAGCCGCGGGACTCTCGGTTTGAGAATACGATGGTAATTTGCATATTTTTAGAATTAGGTTTAAAAACATGGCGTTAGAGGGTGAAAACTCGAAACAACCTCCGAACGGCCCTGTGGGTGGCACCAATACCTTCCACGGGACCAATGTAACTCATAAGAACTGCTGACCGCGCAGCCGCAGGACTCCCAGTTTGAGAGTACGATGATAATTTGCATATTTCTAGACTTAGGCTTAAAAACGTGGCTGTAGAGGGTGAAAATCCATAACAGCCCCCTAACGGCCCCTTGGGTGGCACCAACACCTCTCACGGGACTAATGTAATTCGTAGGAACTGATCATGTAACCCCGGGACTCACGGTTTGAGAATACGACGTTAATTTGCATATTTCTAGACTTAGGCTTTAAAACGTGGCTTTAGAGGGTGAAAATCCAAAACAGCCGCCGACCGGCCCCGTGGGAAGCACAAACACCTCCCACGGGACTAAAGTGACTCGTAGGAACTGACCGCGCAGCCGCGGGAATCCCAGTTTTAGAATACAATGATAATTTGCATATTTATAGACTTAGGCTTAAAAACATGGCGTTAGAGGGTGAAAACTCGAAACAGCCCCCGAACGGCCCCGTGAGTGGAACTAACACCTCCCACGGGACCAATGTGACTCGTAGGAACTGACCGCGCAGTCCCCGGACTCCCGATTTGAGAATAAAATAGTAATTTGAATATTGCTAGACCTGCTTAAAAAGATGGCTTTATTGGGTGAAAATGCGAAATAGCCCCGGTACGGCCCCGTGGGTGGCACCAACACCTCCCACGAGACTAATGAAACTCGTAGGAACTGGCCACGCAACCCCGGGACTCCCGGTTTGAGAATACGATGATAATTTGTATATTTCTAGATTTAGGCTTAAAAACATGGCATTAGAGGGTGAAAACCCAAAACATCCCCCGAATGGCCCAGTGGGTGGCACCAACACCTCTCACGGGACCAATGTAACTAGAAAAGAACTCACCACATAGACGCGGGACTCCCGGTTTAAGAATACGATGGTAATTTGTATATTTCTAGACTTAGGCTTAAAAACATGGCATTAAAGGGTGAAAACTCAAAACATCCCCCGAACGTACCCGTGGGTGGCACCAACACCTCCCACGGGACCAATGTAACTCTTAGGAACTGACCACCCAGCCGCGAGACTCCTGATTTGAGAATACGACGGTAATTTGCATATTTTTATACTTAGGCTTAAAAACATGGCGTTAGAGGGTGAAAACTCGATACAGCCCCGAACGTCCCCGTGGGTGGCACCAACACCTCCCACGGGACCAATGTAACTCGTAGGAACTAACCTCGCAGCAGCGAGTCTCCCGGTTTGAGAATAGTATGACAATTTACATATATCTAGAGTTAGGCTTAAAAACATGGCGTTAGAGGGTGAAAACTCGAAACACCCCCGAACGCCCCCGTGGACTCCCACGGGACCAATGTAAATCGTAGGAACTGACCACACAGCCTGGGGACTCCCGGTTTTAGAATATGACGATAATTTGCATATTTCGAGGCTTAAAAACATGGCGTTAGAGGGTTAAAATGAGAAATAGCCCCCGAAAGTCCCCGTTGGTGGCACCAACACCTCCCACGGGACCAATGTAACTCGTAGGAACTGACCCCGCAGCCGCCGGACTCCCGGTTTGAGAATACGACGATAATTTGCATATTTCTAGACTTAGGCTTAAAAACATGGCTTTAGAGGGTGAAAACTCAAAATAACCCCCGAATGTCTCCGTGGGTGGCACCAACACATCCCACGGGACTAATGTGACTCGTAGGAACTGACCGCGCAGCCCCGTGACTCCCGGTTAGAGAATACAATGGTAATTTGAATATTTATAGACTTAGGCTTAAAAAGATGGTGTTAGTGGGTGAAAATCCAAAACAACTCCCGTACGGCCCCGTGAGTGGCACCAACACCTCCCACGGGACCAATGTGACTCGTAGGAACTGACCGGGCAACCGCGGGACTCCCGGTGTGAGAATACGACGATAATTTGCATATTTCTAGGCGTAGGCTTAAAAATGTGGCTTTAAAGGGTGAAAATTCACCACAGCCCCCGAACGGTCCCGTTAGTGGAACTAACACCTTCCACGGGACTAATGTGACTAGTAGTAACTGACCACGCAGCCCCAGGACTCCCGATTTGAGAATATGATGATAATTTTCATATTTCTAGACTTAGGCTTAAAAATATGGTGTTAGGGGGTGAAAACCCAAAATAGCCACCGTACGGTCCCGTGAGTAGCACTAACACCTCCCACGGGAACAATGTGACTTGTTAGAACTGATCGCGCAGCCCCGAGACTCCCGGTTTGAGAATACAACTTTAATTTGAATATTTTTAGACTTAGGCTTAAAAATATGGCTTTAGAGGGTGAAAACCCAAAATATCCCCCGAACGGCCGCGTGGGTGGCACCAACACCTCCCACGGGACCAATGTAACTCGTAGAAACTGACCACGCAGTCACAAGACTCCCAGTTTGAGAATACGATGGTAATTTGAATATTTCTAGACTTAGACATAAAAACATGGCGTTAGAGGGTGAAAACTCGAAACATCCCCCGTACGTCCCCGTGGGTGGCACCAACACCTCCCACGGGACCAATGTAACTCGTAGGAACTGACCACGCATCCGTGGGACTCCCGGTTTGAGAATACGACGGTAATTTGCATATTTCTAGATTTAGGGTTAAAAACATGGCGTTAGAGGGTGAAAACTCGAAATAGCCCCAGAACGTCCCCATGGGTGGCACCAACATCTCCCACGGGACCAATGTAACTCGTAAGAACTGACCCCGCAGCCGCGGGACTCCGGGTTTGAGAATACGACGTTAATTTGCATATTTTTAGACTTAAGCTAAACATGGCGTTAGAGGGTGAAAACTCCAAACAACCCCGAACGTCCCCGTGGGTGGCGCCAACACCTCCCACGGGACCAATGTAACTCGTAGGAACTGACCTCACAACCGTGGGACTCTCGGTTTGAGAATACGATGATAATTTGCATATTTCTATATTTAGGCTTAAAAACATGGCGTTAGAGGGTGAAAACTCGAAACAACCCCCGAACGGCCCCGTGGGTGGCACCAACACCTCCCACAGGACCAATGTAACTCGTAGGAACTGACCTGCTGTCGTGGATCTCCCGATTTGAGAATACAACGGTAATTTGTATATTTTTATACTTAAACAAAACATGGCGTTAGAGGGTGAAAACCCGAAACAGCCCCCGAACGGCCCCGTGGGTGGCACCAACACCTCCCACGGGACCAACGTGACTCGAAGGAACTGATCGCGTAGCCCCGGGACTCTCCATTTGAGAATACGACAGTAAGTTTGTAATCTTGAGACTTAGGCTTAAAAATATGGCGTTAGAGGGTGAAAACCAAAAATAGCCCCCGAACGGCCCTGTGGGTGGCACTAACACCTCCCACTGGACTAATGTGACTCGTAGGAACCAATCGCGCAGCCGCGGGACTCTCGATTTTAAGAATACGATGATAATTTGCATATTTCTAGACTTTGGCTTAAAAACATGGCGTTAAAGGGTGAAAACTCGAAACAGCGACCGAACGTCCCTGTTGGTGGCACCAACACCTCCCACGGGACCAATGTAACTCGTAGGAACTCACCCCGCAATCGCGAGACTTCTGGTTTGCGAATACGATGGTAATTTGCATATTTCTGGACTTATGCTTAAAAACATGGCGTTAGAGGATGAAAACTTGAAACAACCCCCGAATGGCCCCGTGGGTGGCACCAACACATCCCACGGGACCAATGTAACTCGTAAGAACTGACCTCGCAGCCGCGGGTCTCCCAGTTAGAGAATACGGTGACAATTTACATATTTTTAGACTTAGGCATAAAAACGTGGCGTTAGAGGGTGAAAACTCGAAACAGTCCCCGAACGTCCCCGTGGGTGGCACACCCACCTCCCACGGGACTAATGTGACTCGTAGGAACTGGCCGCGCAGCCCCGGGACTCCCGGTTTGAGAATACGACGATAATTTACATATTTTTAGACTTAGGCTTAAAAACATGGCATTAGAGGGTGAAAACCCAAAACAGCCCCCGAACCGCCCTGTGGGTGGCGGCAACACCTCCCACGGGACCAATGTAACTCGTAGGAACTGATCGCGCTGCCGCGAGACTCCCGGTTTGAGAATACGATGATAATTGGCATATTTTTAGATTTAAGCAAAATATGGCGTTAGAGGGTAAAAACTCGAAACAACACCCGAACGGCCCCGTGGGTGGAACCAACACCTCCCACAAGACCAATGTACCTCGTAGGAACTGACCCCGCAGCTGTGCATCTCCCGGTTTGAGAGTACGACGATAATTTGCATATTTCTAGACTTAGGCTTAAAAACGTGGCTTTAGAGGGTGAAAACTCAAAACCGCCCCCGAACGGCCCGTGGGTGGCACCAACACCTCCCACGGGACCAATGTAACTCATAGGAACTGACCGCGCATCCGCGAGACTCCTGGTTTGAGAGTACAATGATAATTTGCATATTTCTAGACTTTGGCTTAAAAACGTGGCTTTAGAGGGTGAAAACCCAAAACAGCCTTCGAACGGCCCCGTGGGTGGCACCAACACCTACCACGGGACCAATGTGACTCGTAGAAACTGACCCCATAGCCGCGGGACTCCCGATTTGAGAATACGACGATAATTTGCATATTTCTAGACTTAGGCTTAAAAATATGGCATTAGAGGATGAAAACCCAAACAACCCCCGAACGGCCCCGTGGGTGGCCCCAACACCTCCCGCGGGACCAATGCCACTCGTAGGAACTGACCGCGTAGTCGCGAGACTCCTGGTTTGAGAAGATGATGATAATTTGCATATTTCTGGACTTTGGCTTAAAAACATGGCGTTAGAGGGTGAAAACCCGAAACAGCCCCCGAACGGCCCCGTAAGTGGCATTAACACCTCCCACAGGACCAAAGTGACTCGTAGGAACTGACCGCGCAGCCCCAGGGCTCCCAATTTGAGAATACAATGGGAATTTGCAAATTTTGAGACTTAGGCTTAAAAACATGGCGTTAGAGGGTGAAAACCCTAAATAACCCCCGAACGGTCCTCTGGGTGGCACTAACACCTACCACGAGACCAATGTGACTCGTAGGAACTGACCCCGCAACCGCGGGACTCCCGGTTTGAGAATACGATGTTAATTCGCATATTTCTAGACTTATGCTTAAAAACATGGTGTTAGAGGGTGAAAACCCAAAATAGCCCCCGAACGATGTAACTCGTAGGAACTGACCCCTCAGTCGCAGGACTCTCGGTTTGAGAATATGATGATAATTTGCATATTTCTAGACTTAGGCATAAAAACATGGCGTTAGAGGGTGAAAACTCAAAACATCCCCCGTACGTCCCCGTGGGTGGCACCAACACCTCCCACGGGACCAATGTAACTCGTAGGAACTGACCACGCATCCGTGGGACTCCCGGTTTGAGAATACGACGGTAATTTGCATATTTCTAGATTTAGGGTTAAAAACATGACGTTAGAGGGTGAAAACTCGAAATAACCCCAGAACGTCCCCGTGGGTGGCACCACCACCTCCCACGGGACCAATGTAACTCGTAGGAACAGACCCCGTAGCCGCGGGACTCCGAGTTTGAGAATACGACGTTAATTTGCATATTTTTAGACTTAAGCTAAACATGGCGTTAGAGGGTGAAAACTCCAAACAGCCCCCGAACGTCCCCGTGGGTGGCGCCAACACCTCCCACGGGACCAATGTAACTCGTAGGAACTGACCGCGCATCCGCGAGACTCCTGGTTTGAGAGTACAATGATAATTTGCATATTTCTAGACTTTGGCTTAAAAACGTGGCTTTAGAGGGTGAAAACCCAAAACAGCCTTCGAACGGCCCCGTGGGTGGCACCAACACCTACCACGGGACCAATGTGACTCGTAGAAACTGACCCCATAGCCGCGGGACTCCCGATTTGAGAATACGACGATAATTTGCATATTTCTAGACTTAGGCTTAAAAACATGGCATTAGAGGATGAAAACCCAAACAGCCCCCGAACGGCCCCGTGGGTGGCCCCAACACCTCCCACGGGACCAATGCCACTCGTAGGAACTGATCGCGTAGTCGCGAGACTCCTGGTTTGAGAAGATGATGATAATTTGCATATTTCTGGACTTTGGCTTAAAAACATGGCGTTAGAGGGTGAAAACCCGAAACAGCCCCCGAACGGCCCCGTAAGTGGCATTAACACCTCCCACAGGACCAAAGTGACTCGTAGGAACTGACCGCGCAGCCCCAGGGCTCCCAATTTGAGAATACAATGGGAATTTGCAAATTTTGAGACTTAGGCTTAAAAACATGGCGTTAGAGGGTGAAAACCCTAAATAACCCCCGAACGGTCCTCTGGGTGGCACTAACACCTACCACGAGACCAATGTGACTCGTAGGAACTGACCCCGCAACCGCGGGACTCCCGGTTTGAGAATACGATGTTAATTCGCATATTTCTAGACTTATGCTTAAAAACATGGTGTTAGAGGGTGAAAACCCAAAATAGCCCCCGAACGATGTAACTCGTAGGAACTGACCCCTCAGTCGCAGGACTCTCGGTTTGAGAATATGATGATAATTTGCATATTTCTAGACTTAGGCATAAAAACATGGCGTTAGAGGGTGAAAACTCAAAACATCCCCCGTACGTCCCCGTGGGTGGCACCAACACCTCCCACGGGACCAATGTAACTCGTAGGAACTGACCACGCATCCGTGGGACTCCCGGTTTGAGAATACGACGGTAATTTGCATATTTCTAGATTTAGGGTTAAAAACATGACGTTAGAGGGTGAAAACTCGAAATAACCCCAGAACGTCCCCGTGGGTGGCACCACCACCTCCCACGGGACCAATGTAACTCGTAGGAACAGACCCCGTAGCCGCGGGACTCCGGGTTTGAGAATACGACGTTAATTTGCATATTTTTAGACTTAAGCTAAACATGGCGTTAGAGGGTGAAAACTCCAAACAGCCCCCGAACGTCCCCGTGGGTGGCGCCAACACCTCCCACGGGACCAATGTAACTCGTAGGAACTGACCGCGCATCCGCGAGACTCCTGGTTTGAGAGTACAATGATAATTTGCATATTTCTAGACTTTGGCTTAAAAACGTGGCTTTAGAGGATGAAAACCCAAAACAGCCTTCGTACGGCCCCGTGGGTGGCACCAACACCTACCACGGGACCAATGTGACTCGTAGAAACTGACCCCATAGCCGCGGGACTCCCGATTTGAGAATACGACGATAATTTGCATATTTCTAGACTTAGGCTTAAAAACATGGCATTAGAGGATGAAAACCCAAACAGCCCCCGAACGGCCCCGTGGGTGGCCCCAACACCTCCCATGGGACCAATGCCACTCGTAGGAACTGACCGCGTAGTCGCGAGACTCCTGGTTTGAGAAGATGATGATAATTTGCATATTTCTGGACTTTGGCTTAAAAACATGGCGTTAGAGGGTGAAAACCCGAAACAGCCCCCGAACGGCCCCGTAAGTGGCATTAACACCTCCCACAGGACCAAAGTGACTCGTAGGAACTGACCGCGCAGCCCCAGGGCTCCCAATTTGAGAATACAATGGGAATTTGCAAATTTTGAGACTTAGGCTTAAAAACATGGCGTTAGAGGGTGAAAACCCTAAATAACCCCCGAACGGTCCTCTGGGTGGCACTAACACCTACCACGAGACCAATGTGACTCGTAGGAACTGACCCCGCAACCGCGGGACTCCCGGTTTGAGAATACGATGTTAATTCGCATATTTCTAGACTTATGCTTAAAAACATGGTGTTAGAGGGTGAAAACCCAAAATAGCCCCCGAACGATGTAACTCGTAGGAACTGACCCCTCAGTCGCAGGACTCTCGGTTTGAGAATATGATGATAATTTGCATATTTCTAGACTTAGGCATAAAAACATGGCGTTAGAGGGTGAAAACTCAAAACATCCCCCGTACGTCCCCGTGGGTGGCACCAACACCTCCCACGGGACCAATGTAACTCGTAGGAACTGACCACGCATCCGTGGGACTCCCGGTTTGAGAATACGACGGTAATTTGCATATTTCTAGATTTAGGGTTAAAAACATGACGTTAGAGGGTGAAAACTCGAAATAACCCCAGAACGTCCCCGTGGGTGGCACCACCACCTCCCACGGGACCAATGTAACTCGTAGGAACAGACCCCGTAGCCGCGGGACTCCGGGTTTGAGAATACGACGTTAATTTGCATATTTTTAGACTTAAGCTAAACATGGCGTTAGAGGGTGAAAACTCCAAACAGCCCCCGAACGTCCCCGTGGGTGGCGCCAACACCTCCCACGGGACCAATGTAACTCGTAGGAACTGACCTCATAGCCGCGGTACTCTCGGTTTGAAAATACGACGGTAATTTGCATATTTCTATATTTAGGCTTAAAAACATGGCGTTAGAGGGTGAAAACTCGAAACAACCCCCGAACGGCCCCGTGGGTGGCACCAACACCTCCCATAGGACCAATGTAACTCGTAGGAACTGACCCTGCAGTCGTGGATCTCCCGGTTTGAGAATACAACGGTAATTTGCATATTTTTAGACTTAAACAAAACATGGCGTTAGAGGGTGAAAACCTGAAACAACCCCCGAACGGCCCCGTGGGTGGCACCAACACCTCCCACGGGACCAACGTGACTCGAAGGAACTAATCGCGCAGCCCCGGGACTCCCCATTTGAGAATACGACAGTAATTTTGTAATCTTGAGACTTAGGCTTAAAAATATGGCGTTAGAGGGTGAAAACCAAAATTAGCCCCCGAACGGCCCTGTGGGTGGCACTAACACCTCCCACGGGACCAATGTGACTCGTAGGAACCAATCGCGCAGCCGCAGGACTCTCGATTTTAAGAATACGATGATAATTTGCATATTTCTAGACTTTGGCTTAAAAACATGGCGTTAAAGGGTGAAAACTCGAAACAGCGACCGAACGTCCCTATTGGTGGCACCAAAACCTCCCACGGGACCAATGTAACTCGTAGGAACTCACCCCGCATTCGCGGGACTTTCAGTTTGAGAATACGATGGTAATTTACATATTTCTGGACTTATGCTTAAAAACATAGCGTTAGAGGTTGAAAACTCGAAACAACCCCCGAATGGCCCCGTGGGTGGCACCAACACATCCCACGGGACCAATGTAACTCGTAAGAACTGACCTCGCAGCCGCGGGTCTCCCAGTTAGAGAATACGGTGACAATTTACATATTTTTAGACTTAGGCATAAAAACGTGGCGTTAGAGGGTGAAAACTCAAAACAGTCCCCGAACGTCCCCGTGGGTGGCACACCCACCTCCCACGGGACTAATGTGACTCGTAGGAACTGGCCGCGCTGCCCCGGGACTCCCGGTTTGAGAATACGACGATAATTTGCATATTTTTAGACTTAGGCTTAAAAACATGGCATTAGAGGGTGAAAACCCAAAACAGCCCCCGAACCGCCCTGTGGGTGGCGGCAACACCTCCCACGGGACCAATGTAACTCGTAGGAACTGATCGCGCAGCCGCGAGACTCCCGGTTTGAGAATACGATGATAATTGGCATATTTTTAGATTTAAGCAAAATATGGCGTTAGAGGGTAAAAACTCGAAACAACACCCGAACGGCCCCGTGGGTGGTACCAACACCTCCCACAAGACCAATGTACCTCGTAGGAACTGACCCCGTAGCTGCGGGTCTCCCGGTTTGAGAGTACGATGATAATTTTTATATTTCTAGACTTAGGCTTAAAAACGTGGCTTTAGAGGGTGAAAACTCAAAATCGCCCCCGAACGGCCCGTGGGTGGCACCAACACCTCTCACGGGACCAATGTAACTCATAGGAACTGACCGCGCATCCGCGAGACTCCTGGTTTGAGAGTACAATGATAATTTGCATATTTCTAGACTTAGGCTTAAAAACGTGGCTTTAGAAGGTGAAAACCCAAAACAGCCTCCGAACGGCCCCGTGGGTGGCACCAACACCTACCACGGGACCAATGTGACTCGTAGAAACTGACCGCGTAGCCGCGGGACTCCCGATTTGAGAATACGACGATAATTTGCATATTTCTAGACTTAGGCTTAAAAGCATGGCATTAGAGGATGAAAACCCAAAACAGCCCCCGAACGTCCCCGTGGGTGGCCCCAACACCTCCCAGGGGACCAATGCCATTCGTAGGAACTGACCGCGTAGTCGCGAGACTCCCGATTTGAGAAGATGACGATAATTTCCATATTTCTGGACTTTGGCTTAAAAACATGGCGTTAGAGGGTGAAAACCCGAAACAGCCCCCGAACGACCCCGTAAGTGGCATTAACACCTCCCACGGGACCAAAGTGACTCGTAGGAACTGACTGCGCAGCCCCGTGACTCCCAATTTGAGAATACAATGGGAATTTACAAATTTTGAGACTTAGGCTTAAAAACATGTTGTTAGAGGGTGAAAACCCGAAATAACCCCCGAACGGTCCTCTGGGTGGCACTAACACCTCCCACAAGACTAATGTGACTCGTAGGAACTGACCCCGCAACCGCGGGACTCCCGGTTTGAGAATACGATGTTAATTTGCATATTTCTAGACTTATGCTTAAAAACACGGCGTTAGAGGGTGAAAACTCGAAACAGCCCCCGAACATCCCCGTGGGTAGCACCAACACCTCCCACGGGACCAATGCAACTCGTAGGAACTGACCTCGCAGCCGCGGGACTCTCAGTTTGTGAATACGATGATAATTTGCATATTTCTAGACTTAAGCTTAAAAACATGGCGTTACAGGGTGAAAACTCGAAACAACCCTCGAACAGCCCAATGGTTGGCACCAACACCTCCCACATGACTAATGTAACTCCTAGGAACTGAGCCTGCAGTTCGTGGGTCTCTCGATTTGTGAATACGACGGTAATTTCCATATTTCTAGACTTAAACAAAACATGGCGTTAGAGGGTGAAAACCCAAAACACCCATCGAACGGCTCCGTGGGTGGCACCAACACCTCTCACGGGACCAACGTGACTCGTAGGAACTGATCGCGCAGCCCCGGGACTCCCGATTTGAGAATACGACGCTAATTTGCAAATTTTGAGACTTAGGCTTAAAAACATGGCGTTAGAGGGTGAAGACCCAAAATAGCCCCCCGAACGGTCCTGTGGGTGGCGCTAACACCTCCCATTAGACCAATGTGACTCGTAGGAACCAACCGCGCAGCCGCGGGACTCCCGATTTTAAGAATACGATGATAATTTTCCTATTTCTAGACTTTGGCTTAAAAACATGGCGTTAAAGAGTGAAAACTCAAAACAGCCTCCGAACGTCCTCGTGGGTGGCACCAACACCTCCCACGGGACCAATATAACTCGTAGGAACTGACCCCGCAGCCGCGGAACTCCCAGTTTGATAATACGGCGGTAATTTACATATTTCTAGACTTAGGATTAAAAACATGGTGTTAGAGGATGAAAACTCGAAATAACCCCCGAACGGCCCCGTGGGTGGCACCAACACCTCTCACGGGACTAATGTAACTCATAGGAACTAACCCCACAGTCGCGGGTCTCCGGGTTTGAGAATATGACGTTAATTTGTATATTTCTAGACTTATGCTTAAAAACATGGCGTTAGAGGGTGAAAACTCGAAACAACCCCCGAACATCCCCGTGGGTGGCACCAACACCTCCCACGGGACCAATGTAACTCGTAGGAACTAATCGCGTAGCCGCGAGACTCCCGGTTTGAGAATATGATGATAATTTGCATATTTGTAGATATAAGCAAAATATGGCGTTAGAGGGTGAAAACTCGAAACAACACCCGAACGGCCCCGTGGGTGGCACCAACACCTCCCACGAGACCAATGTAACTCTTAGGAACTGACCCCACAACCGCGGGTCTCCCGCTTTGAGAGTACGACAATAATTTATATATTTCTAGACTTAGTCTTAAAAATGTGGCTTTAGAGGGTGAAAACTCAAAACAACCCCTAAACGGCCCCATGGGTGGCACCAACACCTCCCACGGGACCAATGTAACTCGTAGGAGCTGACCGTGCAACCGCGGCACTCTCGGTTTGAGAGTACAACGATAATTTGAATATTTCTAGACTTAGTCTTAAAAACGTGGCTTTAGAGGGTGAAAAACTGAAACAGCCCCCAAACGGCCCCATGGGTGGCAGCAACACCTCCCACGGGACCAATGTGACTCGTAGTACTGACCGCATAGCCGCAGGACTGCCGATTTGAGAATACGACGGTAATTTTCATATTTCTAGACTTAGGCTTAAAACATGGCGTTAGAGGGTGAAAATCCAAAATAGCCCCCGAACGGCCTCGTGGGTGGCACCAACACCTTCCACGGGACCAATGGAACTCGTAGGAACTGACCGCGCAGTCGCAAGACTCCCGGTTTGAGAAGATGATGATAATTTGCATATTTCTAGACTTTGGCTTAAAAACATGGCGTTAGAGGGTGAAAACCCAAAACAGCCCCGAATGTCCCCGTGGGTGGCACCAACACCTCCCACAGGACCAATGTGTCTCGTAGGAACTGATCGCGCAGCCTCGGCACTCCCGGTTTTAAGAATACGATGATAATTTTCCTATTTCTATACTTTGGCTTAAAAACATGGCGTTAAAGGGTGAAGACTCGAAACAACCCCAGAACGTCCCCGTGGGTGGCACCACACCTCCCACGGGACCAATGTAACTCGTAGGAACTGACCCCGTAGCCGCGGGACTCCCGGTTTGAGAATACGATGGTAATTTTCATATTTCAAGACTTAGGCTTAAAGACATGGAGTTAGAGGATGAAAACTCGAAACAACCCCTGAACGGCCCCGTGCATGGCACCAACACCTCCCACGGGACCAATGTAACTCGTAGGAACTGACCCCGCAGCCGCGAGTCTTCTAGTTTGAGAATACGACGTTAATTTGTATATTTCTAGACTTATGCTTAAAAACATGGCGTTAGAGGGTGAAAACTCGAAACAACCCCTGAACGTCCCCGTGAGTGGCACCAACACCTCCCACGAGACCAATGTAACTCGTAGGACTGACCCCGCAGCCGCGGGTCTCCCGGTATGAGAATACGACGATAATTTACATATTTCTAGACTTAGGCTTAAAAACATGGCGTTAGAAGGTGAAAACTCGAAACAACCCCCGAACGGCCCCGTGGGTGGCACCAACACCTCCCACAGGACCAGTGTAACTCCTAGAAACTGACCCTGCAGTCGCGGGTCTCCCGATTTGAGAATACGACGGTAATTTCCACATTTCTAGACTTAAACAAAACGTGGCGTTAGAGGGTGAAAACCCGAAACAGCCGCCGAACGGCCCCATGGGTGGCACTAACACCTCCCACGGGACCAACGTGACTCGTAGGAACGCAGCCCGGGACTCCCGATTTGAGAATACAACGGTAATTTGCAAATTTTGAGACTTAGGCTTAAAAACATGGCGTTAGAGGGTGAAAACCCAAAATAGCCCCCGAACGGCCCTGTGGGTGGCACTAACACCTCCCACGAGACCAATGTGACTCGTAGGAACCAACCGCGCAGCCGTAGGACTCCCGATTTTAAGAATACGATGATAATTTGCATATTTCTAGACTTTGGCATAAAAACATGAGGTTAAAGGGTGAAAACTCAAAACAACCCTCGAACGTCCCCATGGGTGGCACCAACACCTCCCACTGGACCAATGTAACTCATAGGAACTGACCCCGCAGCCGCGGGACTCCCGGTTTGAGAATACGATGGTAATTTGCATATTTCTAGACTTATGCTTAAGAACGTGGCGTTAGAGGATGAAAACTCGAAACAACCCCCGAATGGCCCCGTGGGTGGCACCAACACCTCCTGCGGGACCAATGTAACTCGTAGGAACTGACCGCGCAGCCGCGGGTCTCCCAGTTAGAGAATACGACGACAATTTGCATATTTCTGGACTTAATCTTAAAAACATGACGTTAGAGGGTGAAAACTCGAAACAACCCCCGAACGGCCCCGTGGGTGGCACACCCACCTCCCACGGGACCAATGTAACTCGTAGGAACTGGTCGCGCAGCCCCGGGACTCCCGGTTTGAGAATACGACGATAATTTTCATATTTCTAGATTTAAGCTTAAAAACATGACGTTAGAGGGTGAAAATACAAAACAACCCCCGAACCGCCCCGTGGGTGGCGCCATCACCTCCCACGGGACCAATGTAACTCGTAGGAACTGACCGCGCAGCCGCGAGACTCCCAGTTTGAGAATACGACGATAATTTGTATAATTCTAAAATTAAGCAAAATATGGCGTTAGAGGGTGAAAACTCGAAACAACACCTGAACGGCCCCGTGGGTGGCCCTAACACCTCCCACGGGACCAATGTAACTCGTAGGAACTGACCCCATAGGCATGGGTCTCTCGGTTTGAGAGTACGATGATAATTTTCATATTTCTAGACTTAGGCTTAAAAAGGTGGCTTTAGAGGGTGAAAACTCAAAACAGCCCCCGAATGTCCTCGTGGGTGGCACCAACACCTCCCACGGGATCAATGTAACTCGTAGGAACTGACCGCGCAGCCGCGGGACTCCCGGTTTGAGAGTACGACGATATTTTGCATATTTCTAGACTTAGGCTTTAAAATGTGGCTTTAGAGGGTGAAAACTCAAAACAGCCCCCGAACGTCCCCGTGGGTGGCACCAACACCTCCCACGGGACCAATGTGACTCGTACGAACTGACCGCATAGCCGCGGGACTCCCGATTTGAGAATACGACGGTAATTTGTATATTTCTAGACTTAGGCTTAAAAACATGGCGTTAGAGGGTGAAAATCCAAAATAGCCCCCGAACGGCCCCGTGGGTGGCACCAACACCTCCCACGGGATCAATGTAACTCGTAGGAACTGACCGCGTAGTCGCGAGACTCCCGGTTTGAGAAGACGATGATAATTTGCATATTTCTAGACTTTTGCTTAAAAACATGTCGTTCGAGGGTGAAAATCCTAAATAGCCCCCGAACGGTCCCGTGGGTGGCACCAACACATTCCATAGGACCAATGTGTCTCGTAGGAACTGACCGCGCAACCCCGGGACTCCCAATTTGAGAATACGATGGTAATTTGCAAATTTTGAGACTTAGGCTTAAAAACATGGCATTAGCGGGTGAAAACCCAAAATAGCCCCCGAACGGTCCTGTGGGTGGCACTAACACTTCCCACGGGACCAATGTGACTCGTAGGAATCAACCGCACAGCCGCGGGGCTCCCAGTTCTAAGAATACGATGATAATTTGCATATTTCTAGACTTTGGCTTAAAAACATGGCGTTAAAGGGTGAAAACTCGAAACAGCCCCGGAACGTCGCCGTGGGTGGCACCAACACCTCCCACGGGACCAATGTAACTCGTAGGAACTAACCCCGCAGCCGCAGGACTCACGATTTAAGAATACGACGGTAATTTGTATATTTCTAGACAGGCTTAAAAATATGGCATTAGAGGATGAAAACTCGAAACAACCCCCGAAAGTCCCCGTGGGTGGTACCAACACCTCCCACGGGACCAATCTAACTCGTAGGTATTGACTACGCAGCCGCGGGACTCCCGATTTGATAATACGACAGTAATTTGCATATTTCTAGACTTAGGCTTCAAAACATGGCGTTAGAGGGTGAAAATACGAAAGAGCCCCCGAACGGCCCCGTGGGTGGCACACCCACCTCTCACGGGACCAATGTGACACATAGGAACTGGCTGCGTAGCCGCGGGACTCCCGGTTTGAGAATACGATGATAATTTGCATATTTCTAGACTTAGGCTTAAAAACATGGTGTTAGAGGGTGAAAACCCAAAATAGCCCTCGAATGGCCCCGTGGGTGGCACCAATACCTCCCACAGGACCAATGTAACTCGTAGGAACTGACCACGCAGCCGCGAGACTCCCGATTTGAGAATACGACGATAATTTGCATATTTTTAGATTTAAGCAAAATATGGCGTTAGAGGGTGAAAACTCGAAACAACACCCAAACGGCCACGTGTGTGGCACCAACACCTCCCACGGGACCAATGTAACTCGTGGGAAGTGACCCTAGAGCCGCGGGTCTCCCGGTTTGAGAGTACGACGATAATTTTCATATTTCTAGAGTTAGGCTTAAAACGTGGCTTTAGAGGGTGAAAACTCAAAACATCCCCCGAACGGCCCCGTGGGTGGCACCAACACCTCCCACGGGACCAATGTGACTCGTAGGAACTGACCGCGTAGCCTTGGAACTCCCGATTTTAGAATACGGCGGTAATTTACATATTTCTAGACTTAGGCTTAAAAACTTGGTGTTAGAGGGTGAAAACCCAAAACAGCCCCCGAACGGCCCTGTGGGTGGCACCAACACCTCCCACGGGACCAATGTAACTCGTAGGAACTGATCGCGTAGTCGCAAGACTCCCGGTTTGAGAAGACGACAATAATTTGCATATTTCTAGACATAAGCCAAACATGGTGTTAGAGGGTGAAAACTCGAATCAACCCCCGAACGACCCTGTGAGTGGCACCAACACCTCCCACGGGACCAATGTAGCTCATAGGAACTGACCCCGCAGCCGCGGGTCTCCCGGTATGAGAATACGACGATAATTTGCATATTTCTAGACTTAGGCTTAAAAACATGATGTTAGAAGGTAAAAACTCGAAATGGCCCCCGAATGGCCCCGTGGGTGACACCAACACCTCCCACGGGACCAATGTAACTCGTAGGAACTGACCACGCAGCTGCGGGACTTCCGGTTTGAGAATACGACGGTAATTTGTATATTTTTAGACTTAGGCATAAAAATATTTATATGTCGATAATTTTAACTCATATATGCAATTTTTCAGCTTGATTAATTTTTTTGTAAAACTACTCGGTTACTGATATTTTTTTTATGTATCCTATCATTTGTAGGATTTTTGCACGCGGAACAAATGGAGGAGGCAATGGTTTACAGCGTGAAGATTGTTTATATGTTGTGAACATTCAGGATTTTATTTTTTATGTGTTACAGCCGTGCGGACTTTTATTGTTTAGTTTTATGGCCGTGCGGGCTTTTATAATTTGATTGTTGAATTTTATGGTCGTGCTGGCTTTATAATTAGCAGGTTTTACATTTACAGGGTTTGGAATGTCAAGAAAATAGAGGAAACTCTGCCCAATTTTTTTTGGTATGGGAATTAGTAAAACGTGTAATATTTTTAAGTTTGTATATATATTTGTTTATTAACAACGTTCTCGATTCGCAATTTGTGATTTTTTTTTATTATTTTACCAATAATAAATATTTGTAACACCTTGTACGCATCCAACATTACACGTAGCAACCGACGGTGCACTCACAGGAACCCCAATTTTAGGATTGGAACAAAAAAATACATCTTTTTTAAATTATAGTTAAATATGATCATGGACTTTGTCCATGACCATTTTTATTTCTTTCGTCGCGCATAAAAATGGTCGCGGCCAAAGTCCACGACCATTTTTTTTTCTTTTTTTCGTCACGGTTGTGGGTCACGGACTTGGGCCGCGATCATTTTTTTATATTTTTTTGCCACGGTTGTGGGTCGCCGATGAGGGCCGCGACCAATTGTTTGTTTATTTTTTTGTCACGGTCGTGGGTCACGGACTTTGGTCACGATCAATTTGTCATGGTTGTGGGTCACGGATGAGGGCCGCGACCAATTGTTTTTAAATTTTTTTATCACGGACGTGGGTCGCGGACTTTGACCGCGACCAATTTGTCACGATTGTGGGCCACGGATGAGAGCCGTGACCCATCACAGTGTGGGTCACGGCCCAAGTCCGCGACCATCTGTCGTGACCCCTCTCGGCCATGACCATTTTTTGGTCATGGACTTGGGCCGCGACCCACGAAAATGGTCACGCCCGAAATGGTCACGGCCCAAGTCCGCAACCCACAGTTTTGGTCAGGGATTTTGGCCGTGACCAATCGCCAGTTTTGGGGTAGTGCCTGCCTCTATGGAGAATTAAGGAAAATAAAACTTCTCTACCGCGAAAAATACACAGGCACACATTATATAATGTTATCGATACCGCCATAAAGCTCAAATTACACACACGAATCTAGGGCTAACGAATACCGCGACTGTATTTAGCCATGCCAATTATACCTCTTCCTTCTGAGGTGAAACTCATAACAATAACTTAACCTTGCTTCTTACAATCATCTTAATAGTCCTCTTAACTTCTCCGTTAAAAGGAAACTCCATTACGAGCTTCAACCTTATAGCTCCAACTAAGCCCCACCTCCTGCCGCCATCCAAGCCCCGCACATGATTCTTGAACGAGCGCGCAAAAGATTTTCATAATCTTATGATATGGCAGGAGAATGAAACCTCACAAGAGAAATAAAAAATCCTAATTCTGAGGCTCTATAACAAATCGAGAGCAACGCTGAAAGCGTAGTACGTCCGCACAGATTCCTAAGGACACTAGAACCTGATGCTTTGATACCATCTGTGACACCCTGCCTAATAAAATACCAGGTGATCACTCCTATATCAAATTAAAACAGGAGTCTCATATGGATCATTCTTAGCATCACTGTCGAAAATCCATTTAATTACTAATAACCTATTAGGCCGGTGTCAAAATTTTACTTAACTACTCTTTTTAAACAACTACTAAATTAAAACATCCAAACAGTATGCGTAAATGAAACTGAAATGAAATAAAATAATCGAACACTCGATCAAAATATACAACCATATTGAATGCTGCTAAAAGAATAACTAAATGCATGGCGTTAGTACAAGACCGAGAGCGTCTATCAAAAACCTGCATGCATCCACAGCTGCTGCAGCTGACGTCTGACTCGGAGGAAGTGTCATCCAGGCGTCCCTGTGTCTGGACACACACACACACACACACACACACACACACACACACACACACATATATATATATATATATATATATAACAAGAAAGGAAACGTAGATAAACGGGTCAGAGCCCGAGTTTCAAAATATTTTGCAAGTGCATAAATGCTTTATTTTTAGAAAAAACGTTTTCTCATATTTAGGTTTGGTATCGCACTCCCATGAGATACCCCTCACATCTCTTCTAACAGTGCACTCATAGCGCATCCCTCTAAACATCCTAGTCAAGCTACCATGCTAAACTAGTCTATCACCCAACCACTATCAAGCCTAGATAGTCCAAATAATGTAATAAGGGCTAAACTTCTCTCCAATATCAACACTAATCCATGTTCGTGCGTGGGGTGTCTCGCAAAGCAAAATCCAAACAATACATTACTACGTGGCAAGGTCGATCGTCGAGATCCGCATGTCCCTCAGTACAGAATATATATAAATATATATACCATAAGAAATATTTATATTAGAGCACTAAGGATTAAACTTCTCCCCAGTCTCAACACAATGCCATATTCGTGTGTGGGGTGTCTCGTAAAGTGAAATCCAAACAAGGAACCCCCCCGATGCACTACTACGCGACAAGGTCGATCGTCAAGATCCGTCAGTCCCTCAGTACCCAATTTATCCATATATATATATATATATTCATATTTCAATATACATCCGGATCTATCTCCCGGACTGAGGATTTATATACCTTATTACCATTTATCTCAAAACTTTCCATTTCCTTTCTTATCTCCAGGAAATGTATATAAAACCCAATTCATTATCATGAATTGCTTTAACATAACATATAGCTTTTTAAAAGCCAGCTTTATTATCATAAAAATGTTTTTTCGTTTTAATACATCCCACCCCCCTTCTTATATCCAGTAAATGTATTTAAAAGCCATTTTTATTATCCTAAAAATGCTTTTACCATATCATATGTTTTCACTTCCCTTCTTCCATCCGGGAAGTGTTACCGAAGCCAAAACATTTATCCCATTTCCCTTCTTCCATCCAGGAAATGTATTTAAAGCCATTTTATTATCATAAAATGCTTTAACAAATCTAAGGCCGCCCTTCCAGGTTTCCCCACTGGACGCGCCCTTAAATGGCTATCATCTTCCAGGGCCTATCAAACAAGACAACCTGGGAACCTACCAACGTCGAGAAGTGGCCATATGCCTGCGGGATAGTCAAGACCACACCCAGAATCTCCTAACCAACACAGTAAACAATAATCGTTCATATGGCATATAGGACTATATCCACCCTACATTCATTAGCCAGGGGGAATCACCATACGCACACAACTTCCCTTATGATAGCGATTTAAGGAGGTGTGTAACCATAATTTATTAATTATGAAAAATCATTTCTTTTTCATTTTGAAAACATTCGTCTATATATTTTCAAAATCATTTACATCATATCATATATACTTTAATCACATAATATATATATATATATAAATGGCCATATTTGCCAAACCATCTAACGATGACCAATAATCCGAAAGATTCTCTCAAAGAATCATAATCATGCATTTATATTTGCATGATACTAAACCCAAAGTATTCCCTCACATACATTCAATTACATAAATACCTAGGCTCGATGGTATCTGAACTCCCTCTCAAATTTTGTTCGTCCCGAATGTTAACTGTGTTCGTTCCCCGAATTATGTCTGACACCAATCCAAGGCCTTCTCTTTCATCTAAAGGTTTACTAACCCTCAAAACCATCATTTAGGCGTCCCGATATCATAACTAGGAACCCCCATATAAAATCCCAAATTGTAATTTAACTCCCCATACTCTTAAGGGGAGAAAACTGGCAAATCTGATCAAAGCGAATCGATTCGCCCCAATTCCGAACCGATTCGGGTAGGCGAATCGATTCTGCCCCCAATACGAATTGATTCGAAAAGTGTTCTGCAAACAGGTCCTTAATGGCGAATCGATTCGGTCTAAATCCGAATCGATTCAGCCCACTGCAGAAACACAGATCCCCTTAGGCGAATCGATTCGATTTGTTCGAGGGGGACTGTTTGGGCAATTTTTCAATCTCCAAAATACCCAAAATTCAATCCAATCTCCATTTAAATCATAACTTGGATTTATTCCTACAAACCCAAAGTTTTTATATATCCTCAAATTCTTTAGAGGTCCTAACACTCCATTTGAGAACCCATAATGTTTATCTCCAAAGTTCTATCCTTAATTTCTAACTAACGATTTCGATCTCGGACAACTTTCCGTAGCAAATCACTATAAATCCAAAAAAAAAATAGAAAAATATGAGGTCAGTGCTCACGCGACCGTGTCGAAGAGATCTACAAATTTCATTTTTTGACCAAGAGCCGAATTGATTTTCATCAAGGCCGAATCGATTCGGAAAGACGCAGGTCACTATTCATCGTCTTCTCCGAGACGGTTTCGGCCATTAAAGCTTCTCCCAAGATTTTGTCGACTCACCCAACGTCCTACTACCTCAACTAACTACAAATACACATATAATACGGGTCCTAAATGTCCTAGAACCCGAAATCACCAATTAATTTAGGTTAAAACCTAAGTTCCTCAAATTGAAACATTATTGGGATTTAATTGTTTTAACTCCCAAAAACCCGTTTTATCCATGAAAACCCATCCCAAAATTTTTAGGGTTTGTTTATACCAAACTACGGTATGATATATTTATGCAAAAAGTAAATAAAGCAAGTAAACACTTGGCTCGTGGATAAAATTCGACGACCTCGAGTCGAATCCGGTGGAGTTTGGCTTGAGATCTCCATTTCTCTCCTCTTTTCTCTCCTCCCCTCTCTCTACTCTCTTTCCTTTCTTCTCTTTCTATTTTCTTTCCCTCTCTCCCTCTTTATATAGGAAGAAAAGGGTTTTAACCCTTAAAACCCAAAAACGAATCGTTTACTCAATTACGAGCCCGTTTAACTCCAAAATTCCCCGAAACTCAATTTCGACAATCGGACACTCTTTTTCGACTATCTCGGACATTCCGGGACTCGCGGCGCAGTCGAAATTCCCATCTGAGGTACTTGACCGCAAATCACTATTCTAACCCAATATAACTTAATGCGGGTTTTCTAATCAAAATCTTATCTTTTTGTCGCTTTACTCCACGGCGACATATAATTAAAATACTTCGACTTATTTAGTCCCAAAAATAATCACAACACCCATCGAAAATCATTAAATCCTCAAAAATCCCCAAAATAACTATTTTGAGAAATTCTCCAAATTGCCAATTTATACTCAATAATGGAATTTAATTGTCTCCAAAATGGAGGGTTGTTACACCTAACATCTGGAAGACATCAGAGGAAGGAGGGTAATATTGTCTCCAGGTGTCGATTCTAACCAATCACCGAGTACGTATCGTGTGAACGATCCAATGAGGGGAAAAATGACTCTCCCACCATTGTCTGAGTGGCTAATGCTGACCTCCTCGTGTTTGAACAAGATAATAATGAAGAGAACACATCAAAAATGAGTAAAACCAAAGCATACTTGAACAGAGTTCTAATCGGTTCTAGAGTTGCCCAAATCATTGCCACCCGTCACTTTCAAATATTGAGAGTACTGTAAAGACATGATCATTTCCCTCGGGTTATCTGATACCTTTGGAGTTATTTTTTCATCTCTCCAATCCACTTCACTGTTATTTTCACTTTTCATTCCCAAAGTTGACTTATAACACCAAAAAAATCATCTACCAGTCAATTTTGAAAATCAAGAGTTCAATCAGAACGCAATCCCTTCATATAAGCTACTTGTATACCTCTTGGGGTGTTTATGCCTCTCTCGGGGGCACTTGATTGATGTTTTGAGTTTTCGCTCCCTAAAGTCCACTTTTTACCACAAAATGAGTGTATACTTGTAAATTTAAGCAACTGGAGGTCAATTAGGAAACGGACACTTCCCACATATTACAATGTATATATATTAGTACTATTAGATTAAAATTAGAAATATTTATAATAACAAAAATTCCAACCTCCTTAGTTATTTTAGCATGTGACCTTCGTCCTGTCCTTGAGTAAGCACATTCAAGTTCACGGCTCTTAGTGTTTGATCCTCTATATCCTAGATATTTGAAGAAATAAAAATAAAAATTATGATACTAGTGAAGAAGAATGTAAGTGTAAAATTCTTAATAAGATATGATATTTATACCTTTATCTTCTTTAAACCCCAATATTTCACCAATTCAGGCCATTGATGTTTTTCGACTCGTTCAGGCGTATAACCCAACAGCTCTTCATCCATTTGAAACTTTTTTATAGTGGATCACCTATAATCTATGCTTCAATTGCTTCCACGTAAGTCCCATCCTTACAAAGAAGATTTGTTTAAAACCTTCTGGTGCACTTGTGTTATTCTACAAACAAAAAGAATAAAATAGTTAAAAATTGACAAACTAATATAAAGAATCTAAATTAGGCTTGCTCTTAGAATGACTTTCAAGTCTTTGACATCTTCATTGATCCATAATTAAAACTTTTGATATCAAGAAAGTAATTTTTTAGCATAAAACAGTAAACATTTGACAAAAGTAGTGGCAATTAGATCAGCTTTGCTTGCCTAAATTAAGGGTTTTGTTTATGCATTATTCTAATATTGGGTGTTGTTTTGATATCAAGATAGTAAATTAAGGGCAGATCCTTTTGAATAAGGGTGTTGTTTATAAAAAGTAGATATAAAACTGTAGTTGTGAAACTCTTGAGCATTATTTGCTTAAACAAGTTTACACATTTTGGAGAGCTAAAACCTCAGCAATGAAATTGTAGTTGTGAACAATGTAATTATAAAAAGTAGATACTAATGCACGCATGATAATGGAAAGTATCAAATAAGAATTCAAACAATCAAATAATTAACATCTGCTTTCTTCAATTATTACAAATTTAAAATAAAAATGAATGGTGTCTCTATGCACCGCAATACAAGCAAGGTAAGAAAATCCTAAATACAAGCCTTTTAAAATAAAAATAAAAAGGGTACTAAATTTAAAAAATGCAATACAAGTGAATCACAAAATTCGGAAATCCTCTCAAGCACGTCGAGCTCCAAAGATTGGCAACGATTCCATTTGATGAAAAGCTTTTTGGTGTGTCGTTGTCGTTGTTGTAAAAGCTCTTCAATCAAAATTCTTCACAAACCTATAAAAGTAGACAAAACTATAGTATAATGGTAAGTGAGGTATCAATCCAAATCTAAGGTTTTCATGTTATTTTTTATTTTTTACATTCTTTTATTGTAACTTGCATCTTTGTTCATTGTCCAGCTCTAGTGAAATTGCACATAATGAGGATATAATACGAATGAGTGTCTTCAAAAGCTCATATCTTGTGATGCTGTTGCTTTTTCACCTTTAAAGGAGATACTTGCTACCCTAAAAGATGTAAGTTCAGTAACCCATTTGATCTATTATTGTTCATGTTTAAAAAAAATATGAGATACACCTTGAATAACTATTTGACTTTTTTTATATTTCTTAAGTTAAAATTTGAAGTTATTTTTATTTACAGGTTATGATGTTGGGTAGTTTTGATATAAATATTTTTTTGTAATTTATTTTATGTTAATGGCAAATGTTATGTATATAATCAATTACAAAAAGCATTTATGATTGTATATGTATGGTGTATGATAAAATGTTTGTGTGAATCTTTTATTCAAATCTCAAAATTCTTTGGAACACTCTCAGAATTAATTCTGAGAAATTAAAAATGGTCTGAGTTTTTTTATTAGTTTTCTTTTTATAGCTACTTGTATATCTACGTGCATGATATATACACATACCTACATATTTGTATGCATATATACACATATACGTAGGTTATTATTGTTTGTTTAATTTTTTCAAACGCTTCTAATTATAGAGTTATTTTGATTTAGGAACTTATAATTATTTACTAGATTTTATAGAGTTTATAATATGATTCTAATTATTGACATTATGTTATTGCTGTTTATAGGATTAAGGAGCTTATAATTATTGACATTAGGTTATTTATGTTTATAGGATTTTCTTATATGCTTCTAATTACAGAGCTTCTAGCTTTAAATGCATCATCATGTGTTAAGTTTTTTTATTGATTAGGATTGTTTTACTGAATAAAGAAAATGGTTCATCTCCCTATCTTTGATTTTGAAGAAACTAGTAAATATAGGTGCAACTCATTGTTGTGTGGAATAATGTTTTTGATAACTAGAACGGGGGTCTCGTTTTACTGTATAAATTTATTAATTTTCTCAAAATCAAAGGTTAGTACCATGTCTTAAATCGACCTGAGTTGTCTGGTTACATGAGCTAAATAAAACTAACTGAGCTAGGAAATGCATCTAATCAAAGTCTCCTATTGCTGTTAAGGTTGATGGCCTTTATAGATTTAAGTCCGTGGCAAATAAAATACTTTTCTATGTAACTATTGTATTTTTCAACTCTGAATAGTGTGAAAAGTACAACTCTGAATATGAAAAATGTTTTCAAATAGTGTGTTTTCACCTAGTTATAAATATATGACACCGAACCAATTGGAACCTTAATACGTTAATGTTTCAAGTGTTGATCTCTTTATACTATAGTTTCTGGTCAGATTTCACAGCCTCAAGTTCAACTACATGATGTTGAAATTCTTTTCGATTTCATTAGGCAAGTTGAATCATATCGGTCTCGATGAGATTTTGAAAGCTTATACGAGCCCAAAGGTATCTTTAACTTTATTTGGAGTGGAACTATAGCCTGATATATATATCACCCTAAAGATTATGCGATGTGATGATGGTATTTCGATTTATGTGGAAACTTGAAAAGCTTCTTCAAGAATTTAATGGTTTTACATACAAAATTCCAGAGATATAAACTTTACAACAATATCAATGTGATGTTGTTTCAAGGGGTTTATCTCTTTAATGACATTGTAAATATTTTTCATAGTCGGGAGGATTAAGAAAATGTTATTAACGAGTTAACTTTTATTTGTGTTGGACAAAATATATATAGCTCGTTATATGTCTTGCCATGATGGTATTTTAGAATCTTATTGAGTTTGCTTTATTGCTGAGATATAAATTTTTTATTTTTATTAATAGTGATCAATTTTTGTATTTGGTACATGGTGTTGTGTCGAGAAAATTGTGGATATTTGAAGTCTTTGGAGTCCTTTCTGCCGTATGTAGGGCTGTGCTTTTTTTCCGAACATTCCGATTTTTCCGATGTCCGATCCGATATTTTCCGATTTTGGAACATATATAAGGTTTCCGATTTCCGATTTCCGATTTTCCGATTTCCGATTTTTCCGAATTAAATTGGATAGGAAATTGGAACTATGTTTTAAATTCCGATTTTCCGATTTTTTCGATCCGATTTTCCGATATTTTAGCCGATCCGATTTTCCGATATATTTTCCGATTAATTTTCCAAATATTTTTTCCGATTAATATTCCAAATATTTTATATATATTTTTTACCTTGGATTTCCATTGTCTAATAATAAGAATGTTTACATTTACATTTCCCTTTTTTTTACCTTACCCATATATATATGTTGTTAGTTTTAGGGTTAGACATATCTTTCCTCTCTCTCTCTCTCTCTCTCAATACGGCGCATACCATCGAGTCCCCTCTCTCTCTTTCAACTCTCGTCCATCTACTCACCTCTCTCTCTGGTTTCTACGCTTCTCAGATACGGATCTGTAACGATTAGAATGCATCTCTTCATATCCAAGTCGAACGAAGGATCAGTAAGCCCTTTTATTTGTTTCCCTTATCTGTAACGTTCGGATCTGTAACGATCTGATCTGTTTATATTGTTATAGGATGGGATATGTAACGATAGGATTGTTATAGGATCTGATCTGTTTATAATATAAATTTTTGATCAGTAAGCTTTCATATCCTCGTTATGGGATAAACTTTATATTGTGTAACGAGCGGTTTATAGGATCTGTAAGATTATACATGTTTTTTGTTTCTATAGGATTGTTATAGGATCTGTTTATACATGGTTTTTTGTTTCTATAAGATTATACATGTTTATAGGATCTGTAAGATTATATATTGTGTAACGACCGTTTAATTACATGCTTCTATACCTGTTTTATAGCTGTATTATATTGAGATCAAATATTAATTGCTGATTTATACTGAGATCAAATATTAATTGCTGATTTACACTTGTTGTTTCTATACCTGTTTTATACGTGTTTCTATACATGTTTCTATACCTATTTACATGTTGGGTTAATTGTAGAGTCTACACAAATGAAAAAATGGTTAAATCCTTACATATTTACATGTTGGGTTAAATCTTTTTTCCGATTTCTTTAAAATGAGAATTTCGAGTAATCGAAAATCCTATATTATTTTTTTTGAAATTTCGGAATTCCAAAATTTCTGAATTTTTATTATATGTTTTGAATTTCCGAATTTTTCCGAATTTTTTCCGATTTTCCGATTTTTCCGAATTCGGAAACTTTTTTGATTTTCCGAAAAAATTGGATAGGAAATTGGAACAATTATTTTATTTCCGAAAAAATTGGAATTTTTTCCGAAAGGTCATTTTCCGATCCGATCCGGCCGAAACACAGCCCTAGCCGTATGCAAACCCAACAAGTAAATACACTGGTTACTTGTACTATCTAATAAAAACTATAGTTTCTTTGTCCATTGATTTCAAATTTCTTTATGCTTTATAATGATTAATATTTCGAAAGGGGTTTTATCCTCATAGTCATTCCAACGAAAAATTTCATGCACCGAGTAGGGAGTAAAATGCAGCTAGAAAGGGCATATTTGGTTATATAAAAGCTAAAATTATTTTTAAGCTGAAATGGGCATATTTGATGAGATACATGATTTGATCTCTTAAAAACATGAGCTGAACATAATTGACTGAGTCTCTAGTGCTGTGGGTTTGTCACCATTCTCAATCCAAGATCGTACATACTTCCTTGTGATATATACATCTTGTAGATGCGGAACTGTTTCCGATGGAACTGCTCGCTGCATCTCTGTGACTGTGAGCGCCTTGGGTTTTATTCCTCAATTGTGCTTGTTATAACTTATACGTAACGAGCTGACAACAAAGGTATATCTTTCATTCCTGATAGTACTTTTTTGTTTTTTTTACATTTTCATTCTTATTGTTTTTCCATCTGAAATGTTGCCATGTTTTTGTGAGTTATGTCATCAAGTATTGTAGAAGAACTAATGATATTATTATTGGGAAAAAAATCAGATTCCTTACGCTTTTGTGAATATCTTGTATTTATGGTGGTCATTTGTCTCGGGTTTATGAAAATCCTGCTCGATTAGCATTTGAAGTTGGAGATTTGTCAGAATATAATCAGGTAGGTCCTTACTGTATTTGAAAAAAATATTTTGTTGAACCTTTTTTGTGGTTAGTGATAAGTATTAATGGGACATAATTTTATGTTCTTATCTTGCTAATAGGCCTGCCAAAGTTAACGTGTGTACGTTATATATAAAACCATATTGAATATATATTATGTGTAGCTGCTGTTATATTTTTCCCCAATGTTTATTTAGCCTCGTGAATTAATCCAATATCCATGAGTCCACCATTATTTAATGCTTCTCTAAATTCAGTAATATCACTTCTATCATGGTCCAATATTCCCATTTTTTTCTTGTGATGATAAAGCCACATTGACGTCTCCACCAACAAGCGAAGGCAAGTCCATATTGGTATCCAAATTATATAATACAGTCCAAAGATCCCTTATATCATATTTAGTGAATTTAGCATATATATTATTGTTACGAGAATTGGGGAAGTAATAATAGTGGAGCTAAGTTCCACAGTCATGCACCCCTCGAATTTCATGTTGCTATGTATGTTAATGTACATAATTTGAACCCAAAGGGTGAAAACTCCAAATAACACCGTAGGAGGCACTAACACCTCGAACGGGATCAATGTAACTCAAACAAACCCCCATATGGCCCCGTAAGAGGCATGTACACCTCCTACGGGACCAATATAACTTATAGGAATGGACTGTGTAGTACGGGTCTCTCGGTTTGTGAATATGCCGATAATTTGAAAATATCTAGATTAGATTTAAAAACATGCCGTTAGAGGGTGAAAACCTAAACTAGCCCTTAAATGACCCTGTAAGAGGCACCAACACCTCGCACGGGACCAATGTAACTCGTAGGAACTGACCGCGTAGTCACGGGTCTCCTGGTTTGTGAATATGACAATAATTTGAAAATATTTAGATTTGTCTTAAAATCATGCCGTTTGAGTGTGAAAACCTAAACCAGCCCTCAAATGGTCCTGTAAGAGGCACTAACACCACACACAGGACCAATGTAACTTGTAGGAACTGACCGCGTAGTCACAAGTCTCCCGATTTGAGAATATGATGATAATTTGAAAATATCTAGATTGAGCTTAAAAACAAGCCGTTAAAGGGTTAAAACCCAAACCAACCATGAAACTGTCCTGAAAAAAGCACGAACACCTCGCATGGGACCAATGTAACTTGTAGCAACAGACCGCGTAGTCATGGGTCTCCCAGTTTGAGAATATGACGATAATTTGAATATATTTAGATTATTCTTAAAAACATGTCGTTTGAGCGTGAAAACTCAAATCAGTCCTCAATCGATCCCGTAAGAGGCAATAACATCTCACATGAGACTAATGTAACTCGTAGGAGCTGACCATATAGTCACAAGACTTTCGGTTTGAGAATACAATAATAATTGTAACCCATATATGCAATTTTTCAGCTTGAATAAGATTATTTTAAAAATTACTTGGTTACTAATATCATCTCTTTTTTGTTTTATTTTTTTGCAGGATAACATTTTATCGATAGCCTTTCTACGTGGAACACCCGAAGAAGTCAATGGTTTACAACAAGGGGATTATTTATTTATTGCCGTTCATATTCAAGATTCTTTTTTATGTTATGGCCGTGAGGAATTTTGTAGTTTTATGCTTAACTTTTATGGCCGTGCGGGCTTTTATAATTTTATTGTTGTATTTTATGGCCGTGCGGGATTTACCTTATGCAGGTTTTATATTAACAGGTTTTAGAATGTCCAAAAAATAGAGGAAGTTCTGCCCAATTTTTTTTTGGTTTGTGAACTATTAAGACTAGTAATATTTTGAAGTTTGTATGTAAATTACTTTATCAACAACGTGCGAGATTCGCAATTTGTGAATTTTCTTATTTTTAAATAAATAATTTTTTTTCCTTTGATCCAAAAATTTGGCACAGTTCAAAATCATGCCAAAAATGTATCAAATTTTGGCACGATTTTGAACTTATGCCAAAAGTATACCAAAATGTACTCAATCTGCCACAGTTATAAAGTGTGTCAGAAATATTAAATTCTTGCACAGTTTTAAATAGTGTCAGAAGTGTTCCTGTTTGGCCAAATCTGACACACACTTTTAAACCGTGCCAAAAAATTGGCCATTTTGAAACACCTGATTCTGGCACGGTTCATTACCTTGCCAAATTGATCTGGCACAGTTTTAAACCGTGCCAGTTTGCTATTTTTGGTGTAGTGAAATTTTCTAAATAAATTTTGGAAAATATTTTTATAAAATAACACATAATAATAATAAATATCCAAGGATAAAAATATACGCATTCATAAATGAGAGATCCTCGAAAGTTAAAGACGAAACATGGCACTAAACGCGACACGATGAATATAGAACTTCTAACTTGGTCACTACGTCTTTAAACAAATGTGTCATAGGCTTGACAAATAAACACACTCAAGTCCTAACATATGACTCAAAGGTTTCATCCAAACTTGGAATAAGGTAAAACATGCAAATTAACCATGTTCTAAAATATTTCCTTATAAGGCTTGTATACTCTTCATATTTGTCGAGTATCATTTCATAAAGTGGATTATGTATGTGTTGTTGTTTGACATGGTGGACTCTATGTTGCTGTGACAGTTTGTTTAGCCAAGATTGATGGGTACCGAGACGTGTAAGGAGCACGCGTTATGGCAGTTCGTGGGTGGATTCCTGTATGTCACTGTAAAGAAAGCTTAAGGAATGAAGAGGCGTTAATGCGTGAAGGAGTCGAGTCAGTTGTGTAAGTAATTTATTGTCCTTGTGTAATTCTTTTATCAAGTGAATTTACATGGCTCAGTCATATGAGATTTTTCCCATTGGGTTTTTCCTCGTGTATCGGTGTGTTATGTGATTGCATTATTTTCATATTGCTATATTTACCTAGATGCATGGATTATGATAAGATAAAATTTGGTAAACTGTTTAAAACCATTCAATTTAGTTGGTGCATAATTAATTAGGTAACTATCTAATTAAAATTTATTTGAAAAATTAAAAATTGGTGTGTTTGGTAATCCATATAATCCCTTTTGTACAATAGCACTTTTAAATTGGTATCACAACAGGTGTCTTGAAGTTATTTAGGCATTAGCACTTAAGTCCATCGACAAGCGGGTATGGTTAGCTGTAGTAAAGGGGTGGGATCCACCCATAACTCTAGTAAGTGAACTTCATGTCCCTAAACCCGTTGAGAGTCGGAGTGAGGATGAACATAAAGTGTGTAACTATAATTCCCGTCGTATAAATTTTTTATTTTGTACGATCACACCTGGAGAGTTTCGTCATATTATGACCTATGAAATGTCCAAAGAGGCTTGGGACATACTCTAACTTACCCATGAGGGAACTAGTGCTATTAAAGCTTTCAAACTTCAAAAAAATACCACTCAGTTTGAGACCGTTTGGATGAGTTTTATGCAAGATGCTTTTATACTCTTAACACATCTAATTTTAAGGTCCCTACCTGAAGGATTTAATTCCAAAGTCATTGTTTTGAACTTTTTGGGAACTATAGACTCTATAAAACATGAAGACCTTGTGGGTGACTTTCAAACCTGTGAACTCGACACTGAAAGAACCAATGATGCGCAAAAAGACTACGTGTGGAAGTAAACGATTTTCGAGTAAACTCAATTTACCTACGATTTTTACTGGTTATTTTAGGAGGGACCAATTCAAACTTTTCTTGAATTGTTAACTTTACGAAAACAGATTTAGTTTGCAAAGTCAATTAAAAGTCTAAATTATTATCTATGTTAAATCTAAGTGATTTGCAAAATAATAATCTATTCAGTTTTTAGGCGGGTTTCTAATTATTTAAACCTAATTTTTCGTGTGAGGTGATATGCGAAAAATGTAAAGCACGTGGTATTTATTTTACGTCGCAAAAACGCTTCCCCGAGAAAAATGATGGACTCTCTTAAGAGTCAATCTAGTCTACTTCCACTAAAACCAAAACGAAATAGGAAATATTTACAACAATCAAACAAGACAACGTAAAGTAGATAGATATAGCTATTACCTCACTTAGACCAAGTTCCCTCTTGGTTGCTACTTATGATCTCCCTTTAGTCTCTCCTTGTTAATTTTGTGTTCTTCACATTGTTGCTTCTCCCTCTTGCTCTTTTTAGCTCAGGTTCGGCTCAGTGCCTATTGTGTCCTAGTTCTTAGTGAAATATTTGTGTTGTGTGCTATCCAATATGACACACCCATACTTAATGGTACAACCGAATGCAATGCAATAATTTTCAAATCTCCAGAATATCTTAAAAAATCTTATGCTCAAGATCTTCAAGTCAACCTATCTTGACTTAGGCTTTTCCAAAATTCTTTTTCTTAATTAATTTGAACAATCAGATTTGGCAAAATATGTACACAATATTTTCAGTGTCTAAGTGAGAATAGTGTAGTGCGTGATCTAAGTGATGCAAATGATGTAGAAATAATTTCTGGAAATGACTTAAGATCAAGTAATCATACACAATGTAGTAATACACACATAATAGATGACTTCAAATATATGAAATAAAATCACAAAGTCAAATATACACAACTTATTTTTTAGAAAACTACTATTAGATTAATTCATATTTCAATCTAATAACCTAGTCAAGACAATTATAACAAATAATTCAAATTAGTCCAAAACAATTTTAAACCATCAACATAAATAATATTCAGTCCAAGTTCAAGAATAGTTAAGTTCAAGAATAATCAAATTTATTAGGCACGGGATTCAAGAATATAATTCAGAAATTAATTCTTCTCAAATTAGTATACGCTAAATCTTAGGTTTACCTCTCTCAACCTCAAACAAGATATATCTGAATATTATCAATTTTTCTGAATAATATGTTTTAAAACAAAATGTTTAAAAACATATAAGATCCTACAAAAAAGATTGAAACAGAATATTCGCACACAAAAATTAATTTCGTGTATCAAGTGTGTGTTGTTTATAAATACCAAGAATATTAGATCTAAAGTCTGATCTAAACAAAACACACAAAGATGAGAGAAATCACTTACAAATAATTTTTACCCTTGAAAAATCGTAAGTGAATATTTAAAATGAGAGTTGTCCAATGTTCATTTGATTTTTGAAAAGAAATCAGTGCTTGAAGATGGCTAAAATATTTAGGTTTATACTCTCTTTCTCTCACTAAAATTTTTGGCAGAATTTGGACACAAAATTTATTTTCTCGGACTCCTTAAAATGAAACCCAAAGGGTTTTATTTATAGAGTGCACAAGTGTGCTCTAACTGGTGTAAAATAAATATACATGGATTGTAAAATGAGTACACACAGCCGTAGATAATATCCGATCAGATGGTCCAACAAGAAACACAAAGTGACCCTTTAAAATATTGACACGTCGCAACCAGCTGTAAACCAATAAGCAATGTTACCATTAGCCACACGACGTCGTTTAAAAAAAAAAAGGATCCGTCGATTAAAAAATCTTGGCATACGACGTTGCTTAAAGGGAAAATAAAAAGCCAGTTAGTTTAAAACAAAAACCTTGGGTGGTATAAAGGACGAGGTGATTTTAATAAGGATCAAAGACAGATAATAGTCTAAAGGACCAGACATGGTCAAAACGGATAGGAGTGGTCAAATCGGTGATAACTACCAATAACTATCGTCTATATGGCACCCGGTAACATGTTACAAGAGATATCTGGCCAACAACTATGCCATTTTATATATATAGGATAAAATCTACACAGTTACACCTGAATTAATATATAACATATAAACGTGGCACGCATGCCAATGACCTATTATAGTCAAGGCGTTAGTAAAAGAAATACAAATAAAAAAATAAATGTTTTGAAGATACAAAAAAAATATAGTGAAATTAACAATATGACAAAATAAAATTCTTTTTAATCACACACACTAAAAATCACATATTATTTAGTATAAGAAAAAAATATTAGAACTTTTAAAATTTAATTCTGAAAATTTATTTTTACAAAAATGTTAAATCACATAAAATTTCAAATTAAATTTTAAACAAGTTTAAAAATTCGTTTTGACTAAACCCAACACAATCAAACCAACATAACTAAATATGATAATTGAAATGCAATGCTGTGTGGTGTTTAGGTGTCTTATGTGATGTGTATAATAAAATCCTATGAGCCATAAAATGTATGGAAATTACCTTTTCTAGAATGTCGAACTGAGTCAAGAGTTGATTTGATGTAGACGACCATAGAGAGCTTGGCATAGGTAGGATAGACACAACCTAATTTCAAAATATTTTGTCAAAATTTAGGCCTAACTAGATAAAGGTCTATACAGTTAAAGTACGGAAAGCAAACCCTAGGTGTGCTATGTATAGGTACCTTCAAACTCCCCCATTGGATTAATTTTGATAAAACCCTTGAGTACATCAAGTGATATAATAAGGTAAAAAAATTCCTAAAATTTCCTATAAAAAAGTGTATCTAACTACCCACCCATCCTAAAAAAGAAAAGACTTAACTCATGACGAACGCATACGAACCTGCAAAACATAAATACCTTTCTGTCGAGAAATCAAGTTAGTAGCACTTGCTCTACCAAATAATTAAAAGACAGAAATAAATGTGCAGAATAAAGTAATACCAGATACTATGCATGAAATAATATCAACACACTATTCAGAAATATGTACTCAACTCTCCCCCATTTTGACTAAATTAGACAATTGTAAGAGAAAATAATAAGTTTTTATAAACTGCAAAATAAACGTCTCCTACATTAAATATGATTTTAAGAGATACCATTATTAGTACATACCTTTATCCTAAAACCTTGGAGATCTAGTAAAAAAGATGCAGAATAAATACAAACTAGTATTCAAATACAATCTCTCCATTCAAATGTGGAAGTTATTTCCAAACAAGATTTATCGAAAGACATAGAAAGCATATTAATAAGTTGAAAATCACAAGCAATAGAAGGAACTACCTCATTTCGTTTGGGAGTTTTTAAAGCATTAAACTAGTTAAAATATCCATTAGTCTCATAATAATTGATAACCCCTTTTTGATTAAACTCACCTCCCCCATCATTGAATAAATCTAAGGGTTCGGTGGTGTTTAAGTCCTTAACTTTCTTGTGAGGAGACTTAATGATTTTCTCAATCTGGTAAGCGTCACAAACATTAGTTGGACATTTCTTTAACTTTAAAAAATCGATTCGAGGTCTTAAATCACAAATCATGATCCAAATAGGAAAAGGTTTCAAAGGTTTTTATCCCTTTTGGAATTTAGGATAAAATTTATCATCTACAAATATTTTCTTGTTGACGTGAGGCCTAAACTTATTGAAGAAATGTTTTCAATTATTATTAGTGCGCTGCCTAGGAAAATTTGTAAATTGCATCACTTTTCGGTTATGGGTTTTAACATGAGTACCTTTCTTGCAATTACTAAGGCATTCCCAGTTTTGGTAACCAAAAACATCACACATAGTACATAATTTACTAGAAGTAGGTAGGTTTGATTGGTAATGTTTTCCCTCTAAAGGCTTAAAAGATTAATTACCAATAATTAGCTTAGGAGGTCTATAGAGTCTCTTGCCATGGGGCAATATTTTGACGTAGATGGTCCTACAAAGTTCTTGATGAAATTATCAATGTTACTTTCATACTCACTTTTAATTAAAACTTGTTTTCCTTTAGCCTTTTCAGACAACTTACTATCCAACGAAAGGTCCATTTCTTTTTGGGATTTTATAAAGAAGGTTGGTCTATTTGGATCAACTTTTTCAAGAGTACCCTCATATCCAAAATCTCTAGTATCACTATTATAACGTTGTTTAGCAAGTAGTTTGTCAAGGTCAAACCAATTTATATCACGACTACGACACATTTTGAAAGTTGTTTCACAAACTTGTTTGGATTTTTCAACATGCAAAAGCGCTTCACTATATTTTTCTTCTAACAAAGATAAATTTTCATTTAAAGTCGTAACTAAAATTTAAAATCAAGTGACTGTTTTTCAAAAACAGTTTTGATATTGCTTATTTCAATGGAATTTTGTTGAACGATCTTATATTGATTCTCTAAAGTCTCACTAAGCATTTTAACCAAATTCGATAATTCTTGTCTATTTTGAAAAGTACTGACATATAATTGTGAGTAATCATTATAGCCAACAAAATTTTCATTATCATTAGTGTCCATGTGAATAGTGTTGCTATCATCAGATTTAGTATCACATAAAGCACGTTTAGCATCAAACGGAGCAGTTATTTCAAGCATAGAAGGTTGTCTAGCCAACAAAGATTTAGCAGTATCAATAAAATCAAGTACTTCATCATAATTACACTCATCTTTATAATTCATCAATCCTGCTAAGTATACGTCTCCGCAATGGTCATAAACTTCTCCTAAAAATGCAAGGCAATTTGATTCAGAATTTCCTTGGTTATCTTCTTATTCAGAATCCAAAGAATCATCCCAAGTATTAGTTATGTTCACCTTGTGTTGTTTAGAATGCTTGGATTGAGGCTTAGACCTACACTCAGTAATAAAGTGACCCAGTTTCCCACAATTGTGAAAAGTCAGTTCAGATTTATCAATCTTACTACTTCTAATGTCACAATCAGAAGTTTTCTTTGAAGTTCTGTTATGGTGTCGGGTTAACTGACTTGAATGATTATTCACTTGTGTACGGCCTTTAGCAACAACATTTATGTGCTCCAAAAGTTTCATAACTACCTTATGCTTATTTTTATTATGGTAGGCAGCTTTAAAAGAAACTTTAGAAGTATTGGTCGACTCATTCTTAGCATACGACATGATATTCTTCCTAAAGGTTGATTCAAGTTCCATAGTTCTCAATTTAGAGCTTAGCAATTCAGGTGTGAGAGATAGATCATCAATCTCTTCTATGATATAACATTTATGATCAAATATAGGAGCAAGGGACCTCAAAATTTTAGTGCACACATCTTTATCAGAATATTCAATACCATTCGCGTGCAGTTGGGTAATGATATCAGTAAAACGCATATAAAAATCATTAAACGGTTCATTATCGTTCATTACTAGCATATTATATTGTTGAACCAACATTTGCATTATACATTGCTTTACTCTATCATCACCCTCGTGTGCAATAACTAAAGTATCCCAAACTTGTTTACTAGTAGTGCAGTGACATATATGTTTCAATTCATTTTCACTCACAGTCATGAAAATTGCATTTTCACCCTTATTATTAAAATTGCATATCTTTTTCTGATCCGCATTTAATTCAGAAGTTCTAAGTTTTCTAAAAATAGTGGGGTGTCTATAACCATTTTCAATTAAATCAAAAACATCATAGCCTAATGTTCCTTGAATAAATGCAATCATTATAATTTTCCAGTAGGGAAAATTTGTGCCAACGAAAATAGGAGGTCTACTAAAATTTCCTAACCTAAGTAACTGACTAGAACCTTCCATTAAAACAAGGTAAAATGAATTTGACAACTGTGTTGAAAATGGATCTTTTTAAAGTCTAGCTCTGATACCACTTGAAAGAACCAACGATGCACAAAAAGACTTTGTGCGAAAGTAAAAGATTGTCGAGTAAACACAATTTACCTATGAGTTTTACCAGGTATTCTAGGAGGGGCTAATTCAAACTTTTCTTCAATTATTAACTTTACGAAAACATATTTAGTTTGCAAAGTCAATTAAAAGTACAAATTATTATCTATGTTAAATATAGGTGATTTGCAAAATAATAATCTATTCAGTTTTTAAGCAGGTTTTTAATTATTTAAAACTACTTTTTCTTGTGAGGAGATATGAAAAAAATGTAAAGAACACGGTATTTCTTTTACGTCATAAAAACCTTTTCCCGGGAAAAATGATGGCCTCTCCTAAGAGTTAACCTAGTCTACTTCAACTAAAACCAAAACGAAATAGGAATGATTTACAACAATAAAACACTGAAACGTAAAGTAGATAAATACAGCTATTACCTCATCTAGACTAAGCTCACTCTTGGTTTCTTATTCTGATCTCGCTTTAGTCTCTCCTTGTTGATTTTGCATTCTTCACGTCTCACCTTCACCCTCTTGCTCTTTCAGGTTTGGTTAAGTGCCTATTGTGTCCTAGTTCTTAGTGAAGTATTTGTGTGCTATCCTAGATGACACAACCACACTTAATGGTAAAACCAAATGCAATGCAATAATTTTCAGATCTCCTGAATATCTTAACAAATTTTATGTTTAAGATCTTTTAAGTCAACCTATCTTGACTTAGGCTTTTCTAAAATTATTTTTCTCAATTAATTTGAGCAATAAGATTTGGCAAAATATGTACACAATATTTTCAGTATCTAAGTGAGAATAGTGTAGTGCGTGATCTAAGTGATGCAAATGATGTAGCAATAATTGCTGAAAATCACTCTAGATCAAGCAATCAAATATAGTGTAGTAATACGCACATAATACATGACTTCAAATATATTCAATAAAATCATAAAGTTAAATATACACAATTTATTTTTCAGAAAACTAATATTAGATTATTTTTTATTTTAATCAAATAATCTAGTCAAAACTATTATAACAAATAATTCAGATTAGTCTAAAATAGTCTTAAACAATAAACAAAAATAATATTCAATCCAAGTTCTAGAATAGTCAAGTTCAAGAATAATCAAATTTAGGCACAAGATTCAAGAATATAATTCAAAAATTAATGCTTCTCAAATTAGTATACACTAAATCTTAAGTTTACCTCTCTAAACCTCAAACAAGATATATATGAATATTATCAATTTTTCCGAAAAATATCCTTTAAAACAAAATGTTTAATAACATACAAGATCCTACAAACATGATTGAAACAAAATATTCACACACAAAAATTAATTTTGTGTATCAAGTGTGTGTTGTGTATAAATACCAAGAATATTAGATCTAAAGTTTGATCTAAATGAAACACACAAAGATGAGACAAATCACTTACAAATAATATTTACCCTTGAAAAATCGTTAGTGCAGATTTAAAATAAGAGTTTTCCAATCTTCATTTGATTTTTAAAAAGAAATCAGTGCATGAAGATGACTAGAATATTCTAGTTTATAATCTCTTTCTCTCACTAAAAAATTTGGCAGAATTTGGACACAAAATATATTTCTTGGACTCCTTATAATGAAACCCAAAGGGTTCTATTTATAGAGTGCACAAGTTTATCCTAATTGGTGTAAAACAAATACACATGGATTGTAAAAACAATACACACAGCCGTAGATAATATCTAATCAGACGGTCCAACAATAAACATAAAGTTACCCTTTAAAATATTGACACCTCACAACCAACTGGACAACAATAAGTAATGTTACCATTGGCCACGCGACGTCGTTTTTAAAAAAAAAACTGGCATACGACGTCACTTAAAGGGAAAATAGAAAACCAGTTAGTTTAAAACACAAACCTTGGGTGGTATAAAGGACGAAGGGGATTTCAATAAGGATCAAAACCAGCTAAAGATCTAAAGGACCTTACATGGTAAAAATGGATAGGAGTGGTCAAATTGATGATAGATAGCTGCCAACAACTATCACCTATATGGCACCACGCAACATGTTACAAGAGATATCTGGCCAACAACTGTACCATGTTATATATATATGGGATCAAATCTACACAACTACACCTGGATCAATATATAACATACAAGCATCGCACGCTTTCCAATGACCTGTTATAGTCAAGGCGTCAACAGAAGAAATACAAATAAAAAACTAAAGGTTTTGAAAATACAAAAAAATATATAGTGATGAGTTAACAATATGACATAATAAAATTATTTTTAATAATACACAGTAGCAATCACATGTTATTTAGTATAAGAAAAAGATATTACAAATTTTAAAATTTAATTCTGAAAATTTATTTTTAAAAAAATGTTTAATCACATAAAATTTCAAATTAAATTTTAAATAAGTTTAAAAATTCTTTTTGACTAAACCCAACACAATCAAACCAACATCACTAAATATGATAAATGAAATGCGATTTCATGTGGTGTTTAGGTGTCTTATGTGATGTGTGTAATAAAGTCCTATGAGCCATAGAGTGTATGGAAATTACCGTCACTGGAATGTCAGACTGAGTTGGGAGCTGATTTGATGTAGATGACCATAGAGAGCTTGGCATAGGTAGGCTAGACACAACCTAATTATAAAAATATTTTGTCAAAATTCAAGTCTATCTAGATGAAGGTATATATAGCTAAAGCACGAAAAGCAAACCCTAGGTGTGCTCTGTATAGGTACCTTCAAACTCCCCCATTGGACTAATTTTGACAAAACCCTTGAGTACATCAAATGATATACTAAGATAAAACAATTCCTAAAATGTTCTATACAAAAGTGTATCTAACTACCCGCCCATCTTTGAAAAGAAAAGACTCAACTCATGACGACTGCATACAAACCTGCAAAACATAAATACATTTATGTCGAGAAATCAAGTTAGTAGAACTTACTCTACCAAATAATTAAAAGACAGAAATAAATGTGCAGAATAAAGTAAGACCGGATGTTATGCATGAAATAATATCAACACACTATTCAGAAATATGTACTCAACTGTCCCCCATTTTGACTAAATTAGACAATGTTAAGAGAAAATAATAAGTGCTTATAAACTGTAAAATAAACGTCACCTACATTAAACATGGATTTAAGAGATACCGTTATTAGTAGTTATCTTTATCCTAAAACCTCAGAGATCTAGTAAACAAGATGCAGAATAAACACAAGCTAGTATTCAAGTACAATCTCTCCAATCAAAGGTGGAAGTTATTTCCAAACAAGATTTGTCGAAAGATAGAGAAAGCATATCAATAAGTTGAAAATCACAAGCAATATAAGGAACTACCTCATTTCGTTTGAAGGTTTTTGAAGCATTAAACTGGTTAAATTATCCATTAGTCTCACAATACTTGATAACTCATTTTTGATTAAACTGAGCTCCCCCGTCATTGAATAGATCTAAGGGTTCAGCGGTGTTTAAGTCCTTAACCTTCGTGTGAGGAGACTTAATAATTTTCTCGATCTCACAAGCGTCATAAAAATTAGTTGGAAATTTCTTTAACTTCAAAAAATCCATTGTGGTCTCAAATCACAAGTCCTTATCCAAATAGGTAAAGTTTTCAAGGTTTTTTTTCCTTTAGGAATTTAGGATATAATTTATCATTCAAAAATATTTTCATGTTAACGTGAGGCCTAGACTTATTGAAGAAATGATTCCAATTATTATTAGTGCGATGCCTAGGAAAATTTTTAAATCGCATCACTTTTCGGTTATGGGTTTTAACATGGGTACCTTTCTTCTAATTACTAAGTGATTCCCAGTTTTGGTGATAAAAACATCACACTTAGTACATAATTTACTAGAAGTATGTAGCTTTGAATGGTAGTGTTTTCCCTCTAAAGACTTAAAATATTCTTTATGAATAATTGGCTTAGGAGGTCTATAGAGTCTCTTGGCAGGGGACAATATTTTGACGTATGTGGTCCTACAAAGTTCTGATAAAATTATCAATGTCACTTTCATAATCACCTTTGCTTAAAACTTGTTTTCCTTTAGCTTTTTCAGCCAACTTAGTATCCAACGGAAGATCCATTTCTTCTTGGGCTTTTACAAAAAAGATTGGTCTACTTGGATCAACTTTTTCAAGAGGACCCACATATCCAAAACATCTATTATCACCAATATAACGTTGATCAACCAACAGTTTGTCACGGTAAAAAAAAATTATATCACGACTACGACAGATTTTGAAAGCTGTTTCACTTGTTTGGATTTTTCAACATGCAAAAGCACTTCATTATATTGTTCTTCTAAAGGAGACAAATTTTCATTTAAAGTCGTAATCTGAAATTTAAAATCCAGTGACTATTTTTCAAAATCAGTTTTGACATTTCTCATTTCAATGGAATTTTGTTGAACGATCTTATATTGATTCTCCAAAGTCTTACTAAGCATTTTAACCAAATTCGATAATTCTTGTCTATTTTGCAAAGTACTGACTTATAATTCCGAGTAATCATCATAGCAAACAAAATTTTCATTATCATTAGTGTCTGTGTGAGTAGTGTTGCTATCATCAGATTTAGTATCATATAAAGCACATTTAGCATCAGACGGAGCAATTATTTCAAGCATAAAAGGTTGTCTAGTTAATAAAGATTTAGCAGCATCAATCAAATCAAGTATGTCACCACGTAACCCCATTAATATATAATTAACTCAATAGTTCACAAAGCACACTTATTATTTATTTGGTAATACATTTTAAAACAACTTCAAGGTTAAAATGCGGAATACTAAAAATACAATCGTTTTAAGTAGACATAATTTAAACAAAACTCCCATACCATTTAACTTAATTACAACTAGTACAATGTACAAAACAAAATGACGAGACAATACTACTATTCACTCAATATCCTAGACTTGGCAGTGGCATCTTCAAAACCTAAAAATGTAAATATATAGAACCATGAGTTTAAAGACTCAGTGAATGTACTACATCTCTATACAGTAAAAGTACTATATTAACATCTCAACATATAAATATATCCATCTATGGGACAAATTAGGCCATATACATATCCGGAGTTAATAAACCCTACATCTCCCGCCCGTAGGCAATAATCATCTCTATAGGTTTTAATAACCTAACATCTTCTGAATTGCATAGCAATTCAACATATCTTGACTTTTATAAAGTCATAACATCTCAACATCTCTTGACTTTTAATAGTCATAACATCTCAAAATCTCATGAATTTTAATAAGCCATATCATCTCAATATATAATACATACACATCATATCCATAATCAACTCAGTAAGTACACTCACCTTGGGTTGTTAACTATGTATTCACCTTTCCCTCGAGTGGGGCTGAACTTGGTTGATTTGACCTTACACCTGTTAATCCAAATAAATTAGTACTGAATCTCAATCATAAGTATTATCTTAATACATCTATGTAACTTTCAATGGCTATACAACAACAATATAATTCTACTCAAGTCACATTCCATGAAACATGTGTAAAGACGAAACAATGGTATATATGTTGATAAGGTTATGAACATTCAACCATAGAAAATACCTCGTAAGGATTTTATAACTAAAATCAAGTAAACATAAAAGTATACTTATCAATGTATATACACATGAAATATTTACTCAAACACCCTTGGGAAAGAGCAGATATAAACATTCTTTTTATAGGGTATCCAGTATGCTCTCAAATTATTGTCCTCTATACTTAACCATCCCATATTCCTAAATTGTATAAATACAGGTGTCCAACCTTATCAATATGAAAACATATAGGAATATAATTTCCAGTACAAGTGATGGTGTAATTTTTCAAGCCTCCTAGATCAAATTATGACCATTTCATTATAACACGAGAAATCTTCCCTACAAGGTCCTCTATCATTCCTTCAACTTCCAAGAATTTTCATAATTTTGATACAACATAACTTTCCATGATTTTCAACAAACTTTCATTACACATACTTCATAGTACAAAATTAAAGTTTCATAATATTTGGACTTCATTTGCTATCTCAAAATCTTGACCAAACTCAGGGCATACCGAAATAAAATATACAAACATCAACTATATACCAACTTGAAACCATCACTAAGGCCTAACCATAAGGAGTTAAATTCTAATTTTTGGATATGATATGAATATATGAGTCTACTTTAATATCCAATTAAAATTTTTGAATTCCAGTAATCACACAAAGAGATATGCAAGTTTGAATACAAAGGGTTTCAATACAAAGCAATATGACCTATAACACCACTTATCTTACATATGAACCAATACATATTATCACAAAGGAGGATGGAATTTTAATCAATACTTCAAGATTTATATACTTTGAAATAAGTATAATACAATATTAAAACAATATTAACACATAATTTTACCTTGGAAACACCTTAAGGATTTTCTTGGAATAGCTTTCCTTTATAACCCTTTCTTCCTTAACTTCTACTTCTCTTTCCTTAAGCTTAAATCTCTCAAAAATGAACCTAGGGTTGTATTTGCTGAAGAAATAAGTTAAAGGGAGAGGTTTAAGTCGGCCAAGGCTGCCTCCCATGCCAAACAATAAAATTAAACACTTGGTTTACTAAAAGACAATTTTCCACTTAAAGGGAAAGGATAGATTTGCCCCTTGTTCGTAAATTCGGTTTAACTTCTTGCTCGGACATCCATTTGATGCACCGTTTATTGTGTTAGAACCCTAAATCACATGTCTACAACTATCTAGTTTTTACCTCAAGTCATTTGTAATTTTATAAGGGTCAAAACTAGTCTTAAATAGGAACATTTCTACCGAAAATAACAAAATCTTGTGTTTGGAAATAATTCAACATTTCATGATTTATGAATGTAGGATTATACTAACAATGATCGCTTAACATTAGATATACTAATAATAATTATTTATATCACATAATATATGCATGATTTAAATATAATTTATCATAATTATATCCTGGTTCTCACAACCTGCCCCCTTAGAAAATTTCGTCCCCGAAATTTAATATGAAGTTCACTTACCAAACAAATGGGGATACTGTTTCTTCATGCTATCATCCGTTTCCCAAGTTGCTTATTTAATACCATGGCTCATCCACATAACTTTAACTAAGGGAATAACTTTATTTCTCAATACTTGCTCCTTACGATCGATGATTTCAATTGGTTCCTCGATGTACGACAAGTCTTCCTTCAGTTTAATTGGTTGAGTTTTCAAGTGATGAGATGGATCTTCCAAATACTTACGAAGCATAGATACGTGAAATACATCATGTAAACGAGATAAATCTGGAGGAAATTCTAGTCTATATGACAGGATCCCGATTCTTTCCAACACCTCATATGGTCCAATGTATCTTGGACTTAGTTTCCCCTTCTTCCCAAATCTCATAACGCCTTTCCATGGTGAAATACGTAGGAATACAAAATCTCCCTTCTAAAATTCCAGTGGATAATTCCTTTTATCTGCATAAAATTTTTTCCTGCTTTGCGCTATCTTTATCCGTTCCCGGATCATTTTAATCTTTTCTGTTGTCATATTTATCAATTCAGGACCCAAAAGTTTCCTTTCACCTACTTCACCCCAACACAAAGGCGTTTTACATCTCCTCCCATATAAAGCTTCATACGGAGCCATACCAATGGTGGACTGATAACTATTATTATATGAGAATTCCATCAATGGAAAATGATCATCCCAACTACCCTTGAAGTCAAATACATAAGCTCGTAACATGTCTTATAATATTTGAATCATCCTTTCAAATTGCCCATCGGTTTGTGGATGAAATGCAGTGCTGAACTTCAAACTTGTGCCCATGGCATTCTGTAAACGACGCCAAAATTTAGAAGTGAACATTGTATCTCTATCTGATATAATTGACACTGGTGCCCCATGTAAATGGATAATCTCATCAACGTACATACGTGCATACTTATCAACAGTGTAGGTGGTCTTAACTGGAAGAAAATGAGCTGACTTTGTCAATCTGTCTATAATCACCCTAATAGAATCATGCCCCTTTGGTAACCGGGGTAATCTCGTAACAAAGTCCATCGTTATATGCTCCCACTTCTATTTCAGAATAGGCAATGATTGCAATAATCCTCCCGAATTCTGATGCTCCGCTTTCACTTGCTGACATACTAAACATTTAGCTACAAATTCTGCAATCTCTCGTTTCATATTGTTCCACCAGTAATACTCTTTCAAAGTTCTTTACATTTTGGTACCTCCCGGATGCATAGAGTAAATAGAACTATGTTCCTCTTCTTATATATCCTTCTTTAAGGGTGGATCATTTAGTACACAAATCCTATTTTTATAACACAACGATTCATCATTCTTAATCTCAAATTCACTCTCTTTACCATCCAGGACATCTTGTTTCTTATTCTTAATGAATGGATCACTGACCTACAAATTTCTTATGCGTTCTGCCAATAAAGGTCTCACTATGACATGTGCTAATAAGCCTCCCCTTTTTGAAAAACTTAATTTAATGCCCATCGATGCCAAGTCAAGGATATTTCCTACACGTGCACACTGTATGCAACCTAGAATCCCCGATGATTTTCGAATCAAAGCATCTGCAACTACATTAGCCTTACCAGGATGATGATGAATGGTACAGTCATAGTCTTTAATCATCTCTATCCAACGCAATTCAAGTCTCTCTATGTAAATAAACACTTCAAACTTTAATGGTCAATAAAAATTTCACACGTCTTTCTATTCAAATAATGTCTCCATAATTTCAAGGAAAAAACAATAGCCTCAAGTTCTAAATCGTGTGTAGGATAATTACGTTCATGAGTCTTCAACTGTCTAGATGCATAAAAATTACCTTTCCATGTTGCATGAAAACACAACCCATACCCTGATGTGAAACGTCAGTATAAATCACAAAACCTTCTCCACTGGATTGAACAGTGAGAACTGGAGCTGATACTAGCCTATTTTTTAACTTTTCAAAGCTTTGCTGACGTTCAGCACTCCACACAAATTTCACTTCCTTTCGGGTTAATTTAGTCAACAGTAAGGTTATAGATGAAAACCCCTTTATGAATCTTCTATAATATCCATCCAATCCTAGGAAACTCCTTATCTCCATTACATTACTTGGTCTTTCCCATTGCACAATTGCCTCTACCTTTTTAGGGTCAACATAAATTCCATCTCCCGAAATAACATTCCCCAGATTTACTACCTGATTCAACCAAAACTCACATTTGCTAAACTTAGCAAATAATTAACTATCTCGCAAAACTTACAATACAACTCTTAGATGCTTCTCATATTCCTCTTGGCTAGGTGATTATATCAAAATATCATCGATAAAGACAATCACAAATGAATCTATGAAAGGATGAAATACCCGATTCATTAAATCCATAAACACTGCAGGAGCATTTGTTAACCCAAATGGCATTACCAAAAATTCATAATGACCATAGCGAGAACGAAAAGCTGTCTTAGAAATATCACAATCTTTTACCCTTAATTGATGATAACTCGATCTCAAATCAATTTTTGAAAACACTTTAGTACCCCCTAATTGATCAAACAAATCATCAATAAGAGGCAATGGATATTTATTTCGAATTGTCACCTTGTTCAACTGTCGATAATCAGTACAAAGTCGAATGGTTCCATCTATTTTTTTTCACAAATAATACCGGAGCACCCCATGGTGATACACTGGGTCGAATTGAACCTCTGTCTAGCAAATCTTGCAATTGAACCTTTAACTCCTTTAGTTCCACAGGTGCCATTCTATATGGAGAAATAGAAACTAGAGTTGTACCAGACACTAAATCGATAGTAAACTCTACCTCTCTACTAGGTGGCAATCCTGGTAATTCATCTGGGAACACATCTGCAAAATTCTTAACTACCGGGATATCTTCTAATTTTTGCAATTCCCTGTTTGTATCCACAATATATGCTAAAAAGCCTTGACAACACTGATTTAACAATTTCCTCGCCCGAAGGGCAGAAATAAGACAGTTCGGAACCACATTTCTTTCCCCAGTCAATTTGAATTCTTCCTCCCCCGACATATTAAATATAAACTCCTTACGAAAATAGTCAATTGATGCATGGTAAGAAGATAACCGGTCCATACCCAAGATAATATCAAAATCTCGAATATCTAGTGGAATTAAATCAATGGTCAACTCCCTCTCCCCCACAGACAAAACACAATTTTTATACACAAGCTCCACTAATATCACATCCCTCATATGTGAATAAGTATATAAACCACAATTTAGATAAGAACATGGTCTACCCAAATGCATGGTAAATGATAGTGCTATAAATGAATGAGTAGAACATGGATCAATAAGCACGTAAGCATGTTTGTTCATGACAAAAAATGTACATGTCACCACCTCTGGAGTAGCCTGAGCATCCTGTAAAGTCATATCAAATATTCTTCCTGGAGCCCTGGAACCACTACCATGTCCTCTACCTCCTCCTCTCCCTATGCCTCCAGGTGATGAACCTCGACTAGTAGTAGCTGATTGAATCCCTCCCAGTAACATAGGGAAGTTATTTTTGGTATGACCAATTTGATGATAGTGATAACACTCTACCCCCTTTAACTTGGGACAATCTGGACTGATATGGCGCTCAGCTTTGCGAAAATAGCATGTAACAGGCTTATACTGTCCATTGTCATTCTCCTGTTGTCTATTCTGTTGGACCATCGATCCTGCACCCCTAAAACTTCTTGGTGTCCTATTCTGAACATAATTTCCAGTCCCTCTACTGCGCTGAAATCTTTTACTCCCTTATTTTGGGTATTCTACATTGCCTTCCTTTTACTAAGATGGATCAAATCTACTCCTCTTTCCCATTTGTTCCCTATTCTTTATTGCATCATTAATATCTCCTTCAACCATCATAGCTTTGTTAACTAAAGAAGTATAATCTACCATTTCAAGTGCAGTGAGTCTAGACTTGATAACCAAATTTAACCCATCCTGAAATCTAGTGCATTTGTCCTCCTCATTGTGTAAGAAACGTAATGAAAATCGAGACAAAGATATGAATTTAGTTTCATACTCCCTGACCAACATATTCCCCTGAGTCAATGATAAAAATTCTCTCTCTTTTTGCTTCCGATACATGCGAGGAAAATACTTTTCATATAAGACTTTAATAAAGGAATCCCAAGTAATTACCTCACCTCCCTCCAGAGTAAGTAATCAATGTTTGGAAGATTCCAACCAATATTTAGCTTCGCCCTTTAACATGAAAGTAGCCAAAATTACCTTTTCCGCACTAGGTACATTCATCACCCCAAAGATAGTTTCTGTGTCTTTAACCCAAGCCTCAACTTCTAAAGGATCTACAGAACCTGAGAATGCTGGGGGGTTCAATTTGATAAACTTCTCGTACAGAGTATTCTTCTACTCTCGTTGTATTTACCTTTCTCTTCTGGCAAAAGTCTGCTCCTCCAAGTACTTGTCGTGTTGTTCTGTTATTTGCATCATAAACATGTTTTGTTGTTCTTCCATTAAAGTCATGGCACGAGCCATTTTCGCATATCTGTAAGTTGTTCTGGAGCCCACTCTACATTATTTGGATTTTATTGGATTACTGTATTTGAAGACTCCTCATCCACCCTATCATGAACATTTGCTTCTTCCATAGCTTACTATCTATTATAAATCACAATTATAGAAACAAGAATACAACATTTATTTCTAACATAATGGTTAGTATTTCTCACAAGTTAATATAAATGACCCACACAACGCTATTTCTACCACTTCCACATCTAGACTCTCTAACCCCAGAATATAAAAACCTAAAGCTCTGATACCAAGTTGTCACCCCTTAACCCCATTAAGATATAATTAACTCAATAGTTCACAAACCACACTTATTATTTATATATTTATTTAGTAATACACTTTAAAACAACTTCAAGGTTAAAATGCGGAATACTAAAAATACAATCGTTTTAAGGAGACATAATTAAAACAAAACTCCCATACCATTTAACTTAATTACAACTAGTACAGTGTACAAAACAAACTGATGAGACAATACTACTATTCACTCAATATCCTAGACTTGGCAGTGGCAGGTTCAAAACCTGAAAATGTAAACATATAAGACCATGAGTTTAAAAACTCAGTGAATGTACTACATCTCTATATAGTAAAAGTACTATATTAAAATCTCAACATATAAATATATCCATCTCTGGGCCAAATTAGGCCATACACATAACGGAGTTAATAAACCCCACATCTCCCGCCCGCAGGCAATAATCATATCTATAGGTTTTAATAACCTAACACCTCCTGAATTGCATAGCAATCCAACATATCTTGACTTTTATAAAGTCATAACATCTCAACATCAATTGACTTTTAATAAGTCATAACATCTCAACATCTCATGACTTTTAATAAGCCATATCATCTCAATATATATTACATACACACCATATCCATAATCAACTCAGTAAGTACACTCAGCTTGGGTTGTCAACTATGTATTCACGTTTCCCTCAGGTGGGGCTGAACTTGGTTGATTTGATCTTTCACCTGTTAATCCAACTAAATCAATACTGAATCTCAATCATAAGTATTATCTTAATATATCTATGTAACTTTCAGTTACTATACAAAAACAATATATTTCTACTCAAGTCACATTCCATGAAACATGTGTAAAGACAAAACAATGGTATATATGTTGATAAGGTTATGAACATTCAACCATAGAAAATACCTCGTAACGAATTTGTAACTAAAATCAAGTAAACATAAAAGTATACTTCTCAATGTATATACACATGAAATATGTACTCAAACACCCTTGGGAAAGAGCAGATATAAACATTCTTTCATGGGGTATCCAGTATGGCCTCAAATTACTGCCCTCCATACTTAACCATCCCATATTCATAAATTGTATAAATACAGGTGTCCAAACTTATCAATATGAAAACATATAGGAATATACTTTCCAGTACAAGTGATGGTGTAATTTTTCAAGCCTCCTAGAGCAAGTTATGACCATTTCATTATAACACGAGAAATCTTCCCTACAAGGTCTGCTATTGTTCCTTCAACTTCCAAGATTTTTCATAATTTTTCTACAGCATAACTTTCCATGATTTTCAAACAACTTTCAGTACACATACTGAATAGTACATAATTAAAGTTTCATAATATTTGGACTTCATTTTCTATCTCAAAAGCTTCACCAAACTCAGGGCATACCGAAATGAAATATATAAACATCAACTATATGCCAACTTGAAACCATAACTAAGTCCTAACCATAAAGAGTTAAATTCTAATGTTTGGATATGATATGAATATATGAGTCTACTTTCATATCCAATTGGAATTTATGAATTCTAGTAATCACAGAAAGAGATATGCGAGTTTGAATACAAAGTGTTTCAATACAAAGCAATATGACCTATAACACCACATATCTCACATATGAACCAATACATATTATCACAAAGGACGATGGAATTTTAATCAATACTTCACGATTTATATACTTTGAAATAAGTATAATAGAAGATTAAAACAATATTAACACATAATTTTACCTTGGAGACACCTTAAGGATTTTATTGGAATAGCTTTCCTTTGTAACCCTTTCTTCCTTAACTTCTACTTCTCTTTCCTTAAGCTTAAATCTCTCAAAACTGAACCTAGGGTTGTATTTGTTGAAGAAATAAGTTAAAGGGAGAGGTTTAATTCGGCCAAGGCTGCCTCCCATGACAACCAATCAAATTAAAACACTTGGTTTACTAAAAGACAATTTTCCACTTAAGGGGAAAGGACAAATTTGCCCCTTGTTCGTAAATTCGGTCTAACTTCTTGTTCGAACATCCGTTTGATGCACCGTTTATTGTGTTAGAACCCTAAGTCACATGTGTACAACTATATAGTTTTCACCTCAAGTCATTTGTAATGTTATATGGGTCAAAACTAGTCTTAAATAGGAACATTTCTACTAAAAATAACAAAATCTTGTGTTTGGAAATAATTCAACATTTCATGATTTATGAAAGTACGATTATACTAACAATGATCGCTTAACATTAGATATACTAATAACAAATTATTTATATCACATAAGATAAGCATGATTTAAATATAATTTATCATAATTATATCTGGGTTGTCACAAAGTACTTCATAATAATTAGGCTCATCTATAGAATCAGTCATTCTTGTTAAGTACACGTCTCCTCAATAGTCATAAACTTCTCCTAAAAATGTAAGGAAATTTGATTTAGAATTTCCTTGGTTATCTTTTGATTCAGAATCAAAAGAGTCATCCCAAGTTTTATTTATGTGCGCCTTGTGTTGTTTAGAATGCTTGTACTATGGCTTAGACTTACAGTCAACAATAAAGTGACCGAGTTTCCCACAATTGTGACAAGCCAATTCAGATTTATCAATCTTACTACTTCTAATGTCATAATCAGAAGTTCTCTTTGAAGTTTTGTTATGGTGCCGGGTGAACCGACTTGAATGATTATTCACTTGCGTACGCCTTTTAGCAATAGCATTTATGTGCTCCAAAAGTTTCTTATATTGTTGTTTAACAACCTTATGCTTATTTTTATTATGTTAGGCAGTTTTAAAATCAACTTTAGAATTATTGATTGACTCATTCTTAACATACGACGTGAGATTCTTCCTAAAGGCTGATTCAAGTTCCATAGTTCTTAATTTAGAGCTAAGCAATTTAGGTGTGAGAGATGGATCATTAATCTCTTCAATGATATAACATTTATGATCAAATATAGGGGCAAGGGACCTCATAATTTTACCATAAACATCTTTATCAGAATCTTCAATACCATTCGCATGCAGTTGGGTAATGATATCAGTCAAATGCATATAAAAATCATCAAATGGTTCATTATCGTTCATTACTAGCATATTATATTGTTGAACCAACATTTGCATTTTACATTGCTTTACTCTATCGTCACCCTCATGTGCAATAACTAAAGTATCCCAAGCATCTTTACTAGTAGTGGAGTAACATATACGTTTTAATTCATTTTCACTAACACTCATTAAAATTGCATTTTTACCCTTATTATTAAAATTGCTTATCTTTTTATGATCAACACTTAATTCAGAAGTTCTAAGTTTTCAAAAAATAGTGCTACCTTATTTTATAGGAGTAGTGGGGTGTCTATAACTATTTTCAATTAAATCCCAAACGTCAGCACGTAATGTGCCTTGAATAAATGCTATCATTCTAATTTTTTAGTTGGAAAAATTTGTGCCATCGAAAATAAGAGGTCTACAAAAATTTCCTAACCTAAGCAACTGACTAGAATCTTCCATTAAAGCATGGTAAAATGAATTTAAAAACAGTCTTGAAAATGGATCTTTTTAAAGTCTAGCTCTGATACCACTTGAAAGAACCAACGATTCACAAAAAGACTTCGTGCGAAAGTAAATGATTGTTGAGTAAACACAATTTACCTATGAGTTTTACCAGTTATTCTAGGAGGGACAAATTTAAACTTTTCTTTAATTGTTAGCTTTACGAACACAAATTTAGTTTACAAAGTCAATTAAAAGTCCAAATTTATATCTATGTTAAATCTAGTTGATTTGCAAAATAATAATCTATTCAGTCTTTAGGCGGGTTTGTAATTATTTAAACCTGCTTGTTCGTGTGAGGTGATATGCGAAATAGGTAAAGCACAAGGTATTTATTTTACTTCGCAAAAACCCGTCCTAGGGAAAAATGACGGACTCTTTAAGAGTCAACTTAGTCTACTTCCACTAAAACCAAAACGAAATAGGAACGATTTACAATAATCAAACAAGACAACGTAAAGTAGATAGATATATCCATTACCTCATCTAGACCAAGCTCCCTCTTGGTTGATTCTTCTGATCTCCCTTTAGTCTCTCCTAGTTGATTTTGTGTTCTTCACGTCGCAACTTCTCCCTCTTGCTCTTCTTATCTCAGGTTCGGCTCAGTTCCTATTGTGTCCTAGTTCTTAGTGATGCTATCCTTGATGACACACCCATAATTAATGGTAAAACCGAATGCAATGGAACAATTTTCAGATCTCCTGAATATCTTAACAAATCTTATGTTCAAGATCTTCTAAGTCAACCTATCTTGACTTAGGCTTTTCCAAAATTCTTTATCCTAATTAATTTGAACAATCAGATTTGGCAAAATATGTACACAATAGTTTCAGTGTTTAAGTGAGAATAGTGTAGTGTGTGATCTAAGTGATGCAAATGATGTAGCAATAATTCTTTAAAATCACTTAAGATCAAGTAATCATATACAATGTAGTAATACGCACATAATACATGACTTGAAATATATGAAATAAAATCACAATGTCAAATATACACAACATATTTTTCAAAATACTAATATTAGATTAATCCACATTTTAATATAATAGCCTAGTCAAGACTATTATAACCAATAATTCAGATTAGTCCAAAACAGTCAACAAAAATAATATTCAGTCCAAGTTCAAGAATAGTCAAGTTCAAGAATAATCAAATTGAGGCAGAAGATTCAAGGATATAATTCAGAAATTAATTCTCCTCAAATTAGTATAAACTAAATCTTAGGTTTACCTATCTAAACCTCAAACAAGATGTATTTGAATATTATCAATTTTTCTAAAAAATATGTTTTAAAACAAATTGTTTAAAAATATACAAGATTCTACAAACAAGATTGAAACAAAATATTCACACACAAAAATTAATTTCGCGTATCAAGTGTGTTGTGTACAAATACTAAGAATACTAGATCTAAAGTACGACTAAATGAAAAACACAAAGATGAGAGAAATCACTTACAAATAATATTTACCCTTGAAAAATCATAAGTGCTGATTTAAAATGAGAGTTGTCCAATCTTCATTTGATTTTTGAAAAGAAATCAGTGCTTGAATATGACTAGAATATTCTGGTTTACTCTCGTTCTCTCACTAAAAAATTTGACAGAATTTGGACACAAATTTTATTTTCTCAGAGTCCTTAAAATAAAACCCAAAGGGTTCTATTTATAGAGTGCACAAGTGTGCTCTGATTGGTGTAAAATATATACACATGGATTGTAAAAAGAGTACACACAACTGTAGATAATATCCGATCAAAAGGTCCAACAAGAAACATAAAGTGACCCTTTAAAATATTGACACGTCGCAATCAATCGAAAACCAATAAGCAATGTTACCGTTGGCCACGCGACGCCATTTTTAAAAATAAAAGGAACCGCCGATTAAAAAAATCGGCATACAATGTCGCTCAAAGGGAAAATAAAAAACCAGTTAGTTTAAAACAAAAACCTTGGGTGGTATAAAGGACGAAGGGGATTTCAGTAAGGATCAAAGCCAACTAAAGGTCTAAAGGACCTGACAATGTCAAAACGGATAGGAGTGGTCAAATCAGTGATTGATAGCTGCAAATATCTATCGCCTATATCGCACCAGGCAACATGTTACAAGATATATCTGGCCAACAACTATACCATGTTATATATATATATATATATATATATATATATATATATATAGAGAGAGAGAGAGAGAGAGAGAGAGAGAGAGAGAGAGGCAGGCTCCTGTGCACACTAAGTTTGCACACTAAGTTTGCACATCATTTTTTTAAAATAGTAAAAAAAATATTTTTGAGTTGATTTTTTTTATGTGTTATCTAAACATTTCAACGAACTCAAGTAAAAAAAATCAGCCCAAAAAAACATTTTTTCCTATTTTTTAAAAATCGGTCAAACTTTCGTATCTTTTAAGCACTTTAAAAGCTGCAAAGTTTGACCGATTTTTTAAAAATAGCAAAAAAAGTATTTTTGGGCTGATTTTTTTTACATGGGTTCGTTGAAATGTTTAGATATCACATAAAAAAAATTAACTCATAAATATTTTTTTTAATCCTTTAAAAAAATTGGTGTGCGCCAGTACTGTGCAAAGGAGCCTGCCTCTCTCTCTCTCTCTCTCTATATATATATATATATATATATATATGGGATCAAATCTACACCATAACACCTGAATCAATATATAACACACAAACATGGCATGCTTGCCAATGACCTATTATATTCAAGGCGTTAACAGAAGAAATACAAATCAATAACAAATTTTTTGAAAATACAGAGAAAAAAAATATAATGATGAATTAACAATATGACATAATAAAATTCTTTTTAATCATACACATTAATAATCACATATTATTTAGTATAAGAAAAAAATATTAGAAATTTTAAAATTTAATTCTGAAAATTTATTTTTACAAAAATGTTTAATCACATAAAATTTCAACTTAAATTTTAAACAAATTTAAAAATTCTTTTTGACTAAACCCAACACAATCAAACCAACATCACTAAATATGATAAATTAATTGCAATGCCATGTGGTGTATAGGTGTCCTTTGTGATGTTTGTAACAAAATCTTATGAGCCATAGAGTGTATGAAAATTACCTTTTCTGGAATGTCGGACTGAGTCGTGAGCTGATTTGATGTAGACGACCATACAGAGATTGGCATAAGGAGGCTAGACATAACCTAATTACAAAAATATTTTGTCAAAATTCAAGTCCAACTAGATGAAGGTCTATATAGCTAAAGCACGGAAATCAAACCCTTGGTGTGCTCTATATAGGTACCTTCAGACATGTTTTCTCGAAACACAAAGACGAAGAAAGATAAGAGCATTGCTTTGAAAGCCTAGAACGATGAAACACTTATTTGTTATGATGATTTTGACATTGATTCTGATGATATGTCCATGTTTTCTTATAAGTTTGGGATATATCTCAAGTTTAATAAACACTTGCCTAAGTTTGATGAAAAATAAACTTGAGAAGAAGAAGTTTTACAAGGCTAAAAAATTCTCTAAGAATTGTGATAAAAAATTTAAAAGGGATGAATTGGATAGATACTGTGGGTGTGAGGGTTATGGCCATATTAAAGGTGAGTGTCCCACTAAAATATGGAATGAAGGTAAGAAGCCAAAGGCATGCAATGTTACCCTTAGCGATAGTGAATATAAAGAGGAACTTGATTCCCCTGTGGCGTGTAAATACACCATTTTCATAACCAGTCATGTGATCATTAATGAAAAGTGTTCCTATGAAGAAAACAATGTGCATGAAAATTCTGGGGCCAAGTCATGTGAATTGAAAGTGAGTGGTGATGACTAAAAAGATGGAGGAGGAGGGTGAGCTTTAGGTTTCCTTTCATGAGTTGTACAAGGAGTCGTTGAAATTGAAAAAAGTAAAATTGTAGTTGGAAGCTAAGTTGAAGGATTGTGTCGTAGGTAATGATGATAGTAAATTAATTGAGAATTTGACGGCACGTGAGAAAACTCTTTGGGAGAAGCTCATTTTTATTGAGGGGGAAGAGGTAACCTTCGTGGATTGATGAAAAATATGAAGAGGCAATCCACAGTTTTTTTTTATGAGTTTTGTATTTTTCTTGAGTCTGAGACTGAGGAGTTAGAGGAGATCCTAAAAGACTCGAGTATCATCAAATTTGATTTGGAATCTAGTTCAAAAAAGTTGGATAAGTTGTTAGGAATCTTCCAAATGAAATATATAAGGTTAGAATTGACTTCGATGATCCAAATGCTTTTGCTACTAAGGCCAAAATTAACTTTTTCAGAGGGTCAACCATTGCCAAGGACGTTAAAAGAGGTCAACCCAAAGGTAACATTCATCGTCATGTCTGCACGTTAACATATTATGGTAGGAAGGGTCACCTTAGGAGGTTGTATTACGATCTTCGAAAAGGTCATATGAAGTCTAAGTCTTGTGTCACCAAGGTTCCCCAAGCTAAAGATTGTCTCATGACACCTCTGTGGGTTAAGAAATCGAATTTGGATGCATTAAATGTTAGACTTGTTGATTCTCGCATGCTTGCACATGATTCTTCTCATGCTAAATCTAATGGTTAATTGTGTTTACATATTTTCACACACTAGATGTTATGCTTCATGTCACCTATTGTTGTTAGTTATATGATGTTTGAGTATTTTTAATTTTGTTTTTTCATTTATTGGGTTTATTTGAGAAAAATACAAAAATATTTTATTCGTCTTTTGAGTCATTTTGAAAAATATTTAAAAACTCAAAAGGATTATTATTTTATTTATGTAGTTTGGTTTCACACATTTAGTGTGGCATATCGGTGTGTTTGAATCCCACTCATTCTATGTTTTTCCATGTGGATAGAAAATTTTATTATGGTTTACAATGCTTATGGTTATTTTTAATCATTTTTGCATGGAGTTGCTCAAACGTGGTTTACTTAATGGATTCACTTTGCATATGCCTTGGCATACACTTGCACGAGCTCTTTTGGATTATAACTACCTATGTTTCATGAGATAAGTGAGGTGTTATCCTATTAATCTTGTCATATATATGAATGAGAAATAGAAAATGGATATGGATGGAGTAAATATCATTTGCATGAAAGGTCACCATTGGCAAGAGCTTAAAGGAAAAGAGAGGCAAAAGAAAAAAAATTACTAAAGCCTAGAAATTGATGTTTGAAATTTGATATCATCAATAAGAGAGAGACAAAATTGAATATCTATATTTTTTAGGGTGTTAAGCTGGAGATAAATGGGTTTGCACAATGAGTCCTAGTTATGCCTAAATGTTTGATGCTATTGATTCGAGAATCACCAATATGTTCTAAGTTAGTCTGCATTGTGTATGGTTCAATATTTGTCGCAAAAGGCTAAATCAAAATTTGATAAATTATTACGGTCAAATATAACTCCTTGGACATTTTTGGAGTGATTGGGTCATATTTATGTTGTTTATAGTTCACGCCCCTTCACTCCATACCACATGTTGTTTAGACACACTTATATTATAGGAGTGTGGAAAGTTTATGTGTTTTGTGTCTCTTGTGATTCTTATACTTATATATGGTTTTGGGTCATTGTTATCATATTTATATATATGGTATGTTTATTTTAAGTCTTACTTTGAATTTAATCCATGTTTGCTATATGCTTCATCTTCGATTCAAATTGGTATGTTATATGATCATATTAGTATGTTTTGTTTCATTGTTTATATTAATATCATTTTTTTATCGTTTGGATTTTTTGTGCTTGTTTTGACGAGTGTATTTGTCATTGCATGTTTCACTTCACATTAACGCATGATATACTTATTTTTCCTTTATGTTTACATGTGTTACACTTAGGGGGAGAAATTTATATTATATATCATTATCTTTGTCTATTCATGAATAAAAAAGGGGGAAAATGTTTACCAAAGGGGGAGACGTCTTACCTTAGGTGAAAGATCTTAACCTTAGTTTTAGGAGGTGTTTGGAAAAAAGGGGAGTTTTTTTTCATATGCGGATTTATATTTGTTATATATTCTCTTTTCATTTAAAAGGTGTGTTAAGGGTGAAGGTTTAGAATTGATGCGGCAAAGTTTCATAAGAGTAAAATTCTCAAAGTTTTTGTTAGTAAAGTGTTTGTACTTTTTCCTTTAGGGTTTGGGATTGAGTCTTTGTGAGCTTGAAAGACCAATAGGTTTTTATTTTTGACTCTTGTCCTGAAATAGCCAACATAGTAGATTTTTAAGGGCAAATTTCTAGTTGAGTCAATTTGTATGTAAATTGGCTTAATTCCATTTGGACATAACTATTTTAGTCATAAGTTAGGATTTCAGTTGTTAATCCTTCAAGCCTATGATGCGTGATTGAAGACCGTAACAACCAAGTTAAATCAACTTCACCATCGTGTCCTATTTTTCTGTCGAGTTTCGTCTTCAACATCCTTGGAATCTTAATATGTATTTGCTTTTTATTAATGCCGTTCAAACAAGTTTTTTTCAGTGGTTCAAACAATAATGGGTTTAGGATCGAACGAGTTTGTTCTACTGTATAGTTAGATGTCATTCTAAGGTCGTTTGATCTCTATTTAAACAAGTTTAGTAAGTTCGTTCGAACAAGATTTATTTCGTTCAAATAAGATTGCACAACTCATTCAAATGACCCTAATTTTTTCTTGCGAACAAGTTTCCTTATTTTTTGTAACACCTTGATTTTTGTGTATTCTACAAATAAGAGTGGTGAAAACTTATTTTATAGAGAGGTCTTTGGGAAAGAAATTTCTAAGAATATATCATGTGCTTCCAAACCCTAATTTACACCCAAACTATCTGATGTCCGTGTTTAATTCTTATATGTTTGTCTAAGATATCATGTTTGAGCACCAAGGTTTATATACTCTTCATATTTGTTGAGTATCATTTCATACAGTGGATTCCAGGTGTTGTTTTTATTTCATTTGGTGGACTCCGTGTTGCTGTGATAGTTTGTTAAGCCAGGATCTGTGAATACCGAGACATGTGAGGATCACACGTTATGGCAGTTCGTGGGTGGATCTCTATGTGTCACTATGAAGAAGGTTGAAGTAATGATGACATGTCAAGTCTTGAAGGATTCGAGTCGGTTGTGTAAGTCATCTGTCATCCTTGTGTAATTCCTAGATTATAGTGAATCACGTGGCTGGGTCGTCCAAGTTTTTTCCCATTTGGCTTATCCTCATACATCAGCGTATTATGTGATTGCATTATTTTACTATTTCTATACTCACCTAGATGCATGTTTTAAGGCAAAATAAAAATTTGTTAAACTATTTACAAACCATTCAGTTTAATTGGTGCATAATTAATTAGGTAGCTACTTAATTAAAATTGATTTAAAAAATTAAAAATTGTTGTGTGTTTGGTAATCCGTATATTCCCTTTTGTGCAGTGGCACTTTAAAATTGGTTTCATAAAAGGCGTCTACAAGTGTAGGCATAAATTCGGGAGGCTTTTACATGAAAAGTCAGTCATTTTCTAGGCCATGTTTGTTTTATTTGTCGAATTACACATTTTGGAAAGTGCGTATAAATCTGCACTTAAGTCCATCGATGAACGCGAATTATAGTTACACAATTTATGTTCAAATAAAATAAAAATAATATATTATACCAAATAAAATAGAAATAATATACCAAATCATGGCATATATAATCCATCTCTAAATAAAATGGAAATGCAAATATCCATATCCAGATAAACATGTACCAAAATCAAAAAAATACAAATACAGCCCAATATCCAAATAGCTAAATAAAAATATAGAAATAATGTCATGAAGAAGGATCAGGTTGGAAGGACACACAACATATGAATTGAGATACCCCGTAATATGCTGAACGCCTCATTATTCGCGCAACCACAAAGGTGAGTTCTCCTTTCCCTTCACCACATGCGTGATGCGCACCCTTGCCTCAATGTCTTAGAGGGGACGTCCATGAACCAGTAAGGAATATCGGATCCCTCAACCCTCCTCTCTATCAGATCCCCACACTATATGTCGAGTAGAAGCACACTCAACCAATCGATTGTTGACATAGGCTGCTCGGTGGGGGTCACGATGGGAAATGGTCATCATATGGAGTCGAGTCTGTGCGTATCGGCGATGGAGAAGTGGTGTCCTTGTCTACCTCTGCCTCCTTCTCATTCGCCTTTCCCTTGCCTTTTTCTAACTGACTTTTCATAAAGGCGTACATATATAGGACCATGACCTCCAACCTTGATAGTTTATCGTAATGGGTGTCCACCTTATATGCCAGCCCGTTGTTTCTCATCTCCATTTCAATGATCCTAGACTTCCCCACCCACGAGCTCACCCCCTAGTCATCCCCTTCCGATCCGGATCGATCAATTGGCCAAGCGCTCCCGTAGCCAAAGATGCTTTGTCAACATTAGACTGCGACTCATGCACTTCCTTAAGCTTTTCCTGAAAAGAAAAAAAAGTACACGATTAGTTAATTAAGTAAATAAAAAATTATAACATAATTAAAAAAAATTAAACATTTATAACTTACAATGGTGGTTGCGGCGCTTAGGGCCACCTCTTTATCCTTGCCCTTTTTCGTCCGAATTTCCACATAGGTATTGAGCCTATGTGGACAATCCACACGGCTACTCCCGTGTCCTGAAATAAAATAATACATAATTAGTAACTAACGCAAAGTAATGCTAAATTAGAATAACTAAAATTAAAGAAAAATGAAAAATTACCATTCTGTGCTCCACCACGGTGTAAGACGTCTGCCCGACGTAGTGCACATCCAACTTTTTCGCCCGGTTGTCCCTCCCCGATTGGAGAGATGCCAAGTTTCTCTCATTGGTCTCATTATCGATAAACTTTTTCCACTGTGCTAATGCGATTGGCTCCTTCAAGGGGACAGTGTCACGTAGTCTTAGAATGGACTCCCGGGTCTTCCCAAAGTACCGTGCTAAAAAATTCTTCTTCCACGTCTTATATTGATCCCTCAATTGCTCCAACGTGGAGTCGCAGAGATATGCAGGCAGGCCAAATTGTTCCTGTTAAGCAAATACAAACTAAAAAGAAAGTAGGTGTTAGTTTCTTATAAATATAAATATAAATATAAATACTCTACCTGTAGTGCCCCCCCAGACGTTTAACTTGAGGTCAATAGGCACGTACCTCCAATCAGTGTATCCCGAGCTTGTGATCACATTCAGCAACTCTAGCGCTCTAGCCAATAATTTCATCTTATTCTCGATGATGGACCTCAATTTGTCCCATTTTGGGGGTCTGCTGGTCGAGGAGCCCTCATCGCCTCCGTTACCATGCTCGAATGAAGTCATTTTTTGCAAAAATTGTTATTATTTGTACAAAAATGTATATGGACTTTGAATTAATGCTCAAATCTGATACTAACAATACATACGAATAGCAATATCAATTTATATCAATTTCAATTTATACCAATACCAATTTCAATTTGCGCGCACACACACAATGCCCCCCCCCCTTTGGCGCACACAGACTCCTCGGGTCATGGACTTTGAATTAATGATTAAATTGGATAATAATAATAATAATACATACCAATGCCAATATCAATTTATATCAATATCAATTTCAATTTACACACAAGCACACTGCCCCCCCACCCCACCCCCACACTCTCGGGTCATGGACTTTGATTAATGCTTAAATTGATTAAAATTCTAATTAACATATTCACTTTGTTATTACAAGAATTAAAATGGTCAAGTAAAAATGAATAAAAATCATTAAATTATGGTCCGATAATAATCAAGCACTAGAATAATACAGCCACTGGTCATTACAAATAATTTAAAAACTTATTACAAATCAAAAAATTGCTTCAAATTCGAGTTATCATAAAAAATGGATTGATATTTGGTAGGTTCAGTCAAGTCATCCACACTACTATTTAGACTCTTTAGCACATGTAGGACTCTTGACCACAGCTCGTTGTTCATATACTTAGAGTAAAACACTTGCTTGACCTTTTAAAAATCACAAACAAATGTCCCATCGCTCACGTGTTCATTATTCTTCAACTTGGACAAGTCAATCATGGTCAAATTGGTTCCAGGATCAACTTTACAAGCATTTTTATCCTCAACTCTTACCCAATCACAGTAAAATACAACCTCTTTGAAATTTACATAGTCCAATTCAAATATATTTCAAATTACACCATAGTAAGTCATTTCAGCTTCAATGAGGTCTTTATCTTTCACGCTCGCTCGAAAGAAAGTAAGAGCCTTGTATGAAATGCCCAAGTTCTGTACATTTGTGTTTTCCTCGTACACCCTTTTCACGTAATCGTTCAATCAATACTTTTTGTACTCTTGTGCCATGAACAAGGGTCCAGTGGCTAGATGATCAAGCCTTGATGTCGCATCACCCGTTTTTAAGAACTGAGAATATAGATAAATTAATTAGGTTAGCTATAAGGCTTTCTTGTAATGTGACATTTAATAACAACCATTTTCATTATAATTACCTCTTGTGACAACTACAGCCTAAATTCTTTATCTCATTGTGCCATTATTTTTCGTATTTTATTGCTCCCATAGGCTTTATATTTTCTGCATAGATCGTAACGAACGTATTACAAAATTAATCATGTGAAAATTAAAATAATGTAAAAGTTAAAAGTAATTTAAACTTACTTTTTTCATTCTTTGACATTTTCATGTGTGTCAAATAGATAACGAGCTACTTGTTCATGTTGTAAACTCATTCATTTCACTCGTTTGCCCATCACATGACCACCCTCAACAACGAACTCGTCATTATCATCCACCCTATACAAACTCCTTTAAATATAGTATGCAATCATACACACAAGCATGAGTTGATTTATGCTTCATTATCAAACCTTTCAAATAATTTTTCATAATAGGATAACTGTTTTGAAGCGTATTCTGCTTGGGTAGCAAGCCCTTCACCTAATTCAAAATTCCTATCAAGCTATTTCCAGACCAACCATATTGGGTCTTCAAACTATACAAACTAATCGTGGCTTGTAAATTTGTTTGATCTTTCTCATAGCCAGAGTATAATAGTTGGGTCACCTTAAATTTTAAACTTTTATAATCATCGTCAAGGTTTATCCCGATATCTTTAAGAACACCTGAACCTTGTACATCGTTAGTGACCTCATTCTCTTTCACTTCATGAACTCCGTATGCATCATTGACTAAATCCTCTAGAATATTATGATCTACACTTTCACCCTTCCTTTGTACATCTACCTTACTTGTTGAAGGTTGTTGTGAAGGTTTCTCGGGGATAAAAGGAGCTTTCGATTCCCTATGAAAAACCCAAATTCGATAACTATCTTGCATACCCTATCTTAACAAATGTAGTTCAACTGTTTTCCACTCAAACACCTTACCATTCTTACAACTAGCACACGAACATGGAAACTCTTTATCATCATAACATCTATTTGTGTATTTAACAAATTCATTAGAAGCTCTGCAAAACACATCCCCTAATCAATTTGTCTCACCCATCCACTCTTTGTATTTAGGATATCCCATCACAGCTACTACAAACAATCACCTATTATGGGTAAGAAGTGTATATTCGTGGATTAGTATAAACAAAAGTGTGAATATTTAGTTCCCATTAGTATAAACAATCACCTATTGAATGTGTATGCACAAGAACTAAAAGGCTAGTTTATGTGCGTAAATTTATTTGTTCATTCAAATCAAAATTCAAATTCAATTTTAATTTTAATTTAAAATTAAAATTAAATTTATAATATTAATTCCTATTTGCTCGATCGCCTCTAAAGGGTGAGTGGTCATATCCCATTCGAGACCGCATATTTCTGTAATATACTTAATACCTCATGTACATTATTCCAATTTGAAGAGAATTCGGCATCATATCCCCATAGTTCTCTAAGTATACGACATAGATTCACAAGTGTGAATGTTATTTCAATTTATAAATTGAAATAACACTTAACATCGCATCATCTAGTATATACCCAAAAAACGTTAAGATACGAATGCAGAACTTCCCCTAAAGTAGCAAGTTTAAGCCACTAAGAATGTTATTATACAGAAACTATACAGTCCCAAACTATCCAATCGGGACAATTCTAGAGATCTCATTACAGGGTTAATGTCTCTCGAACGGGTCTAAGGGCTATTGAATGCGTACGCATAAGAACTAGAAGGCTGGTATCTATGCGAACTATATGTAATTTAAATTATGTTTCATTTATTTATGTCTTATCACAATTATAAAGATTTCATTTAATTATGTAGTTTAAAGTATGTTTTAGTTAATTTAAAGTACGCATAAGAACTAAAACTTATGCTAATTTATACCAATATCAATACCAATTTAAATTCAATTTCAATTTATACCAATATCAATACCAATTAGAATTTAATTTCAATTTAGAGTGCATGAACAAATTTATAATCGAGTCAATTTGTTTATAATTGGCTTAATTTCAAAAAAAAAATTTGAGTCTAGGCTAGTATTAATTTGAGATTAATTGAAGCATACGCCAGTTCAAGATTGAAGAATTTGCAAATAAAAGCTTTGAAGAAGAAATCAAGTCAAGTTGCATTATTCATACTCAGTTTGTTCTTGAACACTCAGGTATAAATACTTAAGAGAATTGATGTGATTTAGAATTTTGATTAAATGATGGATGAGTTCAATGTTTTTAAATATTGGGAATTAAATTTAATATTTGTGAAAACGTATTTTAAATATTTTCGAGTTAAAATAATTATTGAAAATTTGAGGATTATTTAAAAAGGAAAAAAATCATTTTAATTGTTGCTCGAACGACTGTATACATCGTTCTAACAACATGCTCATGTCCCTCGAAAGACATGGCAAGTCGCTCGAACGAGCTGTTGCCACGATTTTTGTATTTTGTTTTCGCTGATCTCTTGTTTGCTCAGAGATATATACACGACTACTTAGACGTTTTTCAGAGAACAAAACAGTTTCAAATATTTCCATATAGTTCTTTATCATCCGGAGTTTATTCAAGATCAAATTACTCAGTTCTATAGTTTGTGATCTTGAACGCGATTTCCAGAAGATATTTCATTCATTGATTACATAGACTGAGGTCACTAGGGATGCTTGCGGGTATGCCTTTTTGAAGACGAGAACTGCGGTTCTTGAAGGTACTTGCAAGAGTCTTTTGCTGAGTTACACTGCATGTCTATGTGGATTTGCTGCAGTATATTCATTACAGATTTTGCTATGTTGTAAGTTGCAATTTATTGTTCATAGTGAAGTAACAAGGTTTTACTCGAAAGGGGGTTTTCCTGATATTGTTTCTTTTACTGCATGCTTTTATTATTTAATGGGTTAAATCATATAGATGCATGTTTAGGGTTTAAGAAGATAAAATTGGATTTGACTGAAAATTAAAAAAAATTATTTTTACCTAAAGCACACACTAAAGGGCCTTCTCAAATTAGTATCAGAACTTGTTGCACTATTTTATTGTGTTTGTCATCCCATGACTTTAGGTATGCCTTTCAGTAATTTTGATGATTTTAGAACTCCCGTGTTTAAAACTTCTAATTAGAAATTGCGCATGAAGTTTGCTATTAAAATTTTTGTTAAAAAGGATAATTGTTAGAAGTTTCTTTGTTGTGAGGGGTTTGGTCATAAGTTAGATGAGTGCCCCACTAAACTTAAGGAGAATTTTAATAGATAGATAAATCGTGTTTCTACCCTTAGTGAGAGTGACCCGAAAGAAAAAAAAATTATGGTAGTAAGCGAGAGCTTCCCACCCTTGTGGCTAATCATGTGAGTGATGACGACATACTTTTGCATGATTCTTCCACAACCACAGGTTGTGAAGCCCTAGAGAGTGAGGATTAGGTGAGTGAGGATGAGAGTGAGGATTAAAGATATTTGAAAATTTCCTTTAATGAGTTATACTAAGAAACCTTGAAAGTAAATAAGTCAAACTTAAAGTTGCAAGCTAAATTGAAAGAACGTGCCATGGAAAATAATAATTCCAATGATTTAATTGAGGATCTTAGGGTGCGTGAGAAGAAAATTCGAGATAAACTAGAATATGTCTAGGGTGAGAGAGATAGTCTTCGTGGGTTGATGGAGGCTATAAAAAAGGAATAACTTGAGTTTGAGGATTCTAGGTGTTTACTTGAGTCAAGGATAAGTGAGCTTGAGGAGAAATTGAGAGATTCGAGTAAGGTTAAATTATATTTGGAAGCTAGGTCCGAAAAGTTAGATAAAATCTTAGGAACCGTCCAAATCAAAGATAATAGGTGTGGCATTGCCTTCGATAAACATGTTTCACCCGCTCCCAAAGTCAAAACCATGAAAGCAAGAAATCCACCTAGGGTCGTTAGTAGAGATCCACCTAGGAACTTTAGAAATAATCAATTGATAGAAAACATTCCCTACCGTATCTACACTTGCACTCATTAAGGTGGGAGAGCTCATCTTAGACGGTTTTGCTATGATCTTAATAACAATCTTAGAAAGTCTAAGAATAAGGTCGTTCCGGTTCCTAAAACCCCCCCTCATCGTTTCATACCTACTTGGGTTAGGAAATCGGATTTAGAGGCGTTAGGTTTAGGCTTGGTGATACATGTGTCATTGCCCGTGGTTCTCCCCATGTTTCATCTTTCAGTTGAGCATGTTTGTCGGCTTGTCATGCGCTAGTATTTGCATCATGATTTATTATTTGCTAGTGTTATGACTTGTATCTCATTATATTTTTATTTACTTGAGTCTTATTAAAAAATACAAAAAGATTTTTAGTTTTAACTATTTTTTAGAAAATTACAAAAAGATTTTATTTTTGGGTCAAAAATATTTTTTGAAAGACCCAAAAAGATTTTTATTTTTTTTTGTGTCATGAGTTTACATGTTTGATGTGGCATATTGGTGTGCTTGGACCTCCATCCTTTCATTTTTCACGTTGCTAGGACATTTGGTCATAATTATTGATGCTTAGAATGGTCTTAACCATTGTATTATGGGGTAGTTTCGAAGTTGATATGCATTTTTTATTCGACTTTGTATATATGCCATCTTTTCACACATGCATGAGTTTATATGAAAGTTTGGCATCTCTTTCATATTTGAGTTTGGTGAGACGTTCTTATCTCAATTTTGTCATCTATGCGAGACATAAGGAGGAGGTGTGCATGTAAGAACCGATTTTTGTGAGGACTGTAATTAAAAAATGATGCGTATTCACGGAAAAGGGATGCAGAGTGAAAAATTGACTCGTCGTGAAAGCCACCGTTTAAAAGAGCTTAAAAAATTAAAAGGAAATAAAAAGAATCATATGCCAAAAATTATCCAATTGTCTTATGTTCATTCCAAAATAAAAATTTGTTATATTTGAGGGAGTTTGGATGGATAATTTAAACGGGTCTGCACCACGAATCCCAACGTTAAAAAATCATATCATGACGCTATTGTTTGTAGAATCGTCAAAATTTTGGATTTGTGTTCCTGTTTGATTGTTTAGTTTATTTAGCTCACTCTTAAATTATCACATAGGGCTAAAATAAAGTTTGATGATATTTCGCTATCAATTAGAGCTTTTTGAACATTTTGACGTGATAAAATTGTGACTCATTTGTTGTAGTTCATGCCTATACATTTCATAACCATGTTTGAGCACATCAGTACTATGTTAGCACGTAACTATCATCGTTTCTTTTTTTTCTGTTTTGAGTCTATTTTAGTACTGTTTGGCTTCTCCAGTAAGCTTTTTTAGAAAAAAAATTCACTGGACAAACCCTTATCATTTTTGGAGTTTTTTCTGAGACTTTTATCATGTCGCTCAAGCGACACATCTATCTCGTTCAAGTGAGATTTCTTGTCACAAGAAGCTGTCGCTCAAGCAACACTGTTTACTGTTCAAGCGACACCCTTTTCTGTTCGAGGGACACTAGGGGTTTTTGAGTATATCTCTCTACCAACGACCTCATTTCTCTTATTTCCACTTCTCTCTCTCTCTCTCTGTTTAAGAGACCTGTGTGCAATTTGTTTCAAAATCCTCCATTGTTCTAAATTCAAGCTTCGATTTACTCCATTTTTGAACTCTTTCTTCAGAAACGGTTTCCCCTGGTTCGTGTTCTCACCGGTTACCATACCTAAGCTTATTTGGAGTTTGGAAAAATAATATTTGGGATTTCTGAGTTCGCATGTCTTTCTCGTGAGTTGGATCTCGGATTTTCTGTCATTATGACTTGTTTCATTCTCAAAATCTTCACAGAGATCAGGTTTCACTCTTCGAGGTATTTTTTTTAGCTATTTTGGTATGGTTGATTTTTGTTAGAAGGGTTTTTGATGATTTATGATTCCATGTTTAGAATGAAGTGAATATACACAATTTTTTACACCATTTTGCTACTGAATGCTGTGTTATTCGTTCTCATTCCTGGTTTGGGATCAGAAATCACGATTGAACTAGGGTTTGTTTGAAATTTTGGCATTCAAACACATAGCACTCCTATATTGTTGTTGGTATTTTTTAAACAAATCAGTGTAGGCTGTTTATGTTGTTTTAACCTCAAAATTTCAAAATTTGGGATTGCCAGTATTGCTTTTGCGCTATTTTTTTGTGCCTCGTGTGTATTCCAAATTTATCCAAATTTGTTTTAAAAATAATTTGGTATATATGTTTCTTTGGATTTTTTTGGGATACCCAGAATTGTGTCATTTTGATGGGGTACGTTAGTTGAGTATTTTTTATCGGATTGATTATTCTGTTGTTGTGGCTGGTGTTCGCGATGGTTAAGTTGGATTTGTGTACGCGGATTGGTTCGTAGTTGTCTATGTTTCGGCCTCTGTTACACCCTTCTTTCCACACACACTACGCATTTTGTTCTCGATAGCTATGCCTCCTTGACGTCGAGGTGCCCCCTCTGATAATCTTGATGAGTTACCTACATCCCTCGCGCCCAACGAGCTCAGACTCACCGCCCTCCCTACTCTGTTGTGAGATGGGCGACCACTGTTGAGTACGAGCACTATAGTTTTCTCAAACTTTATATTCGTGTGGTGCTAGGAAGAGAGTTTTTATGATCTTCGAGTTTGACCGGTTATCCATTCCTAGTTGGATGTTAGGTAGGGGCTGGGATTCTCTGTTTGAGGCTTATGGTGTAGTCTATCCTGGCATCGTCAGAGAGTTTTTCTTTCCCTCTATCCACACTCCTGAGGGGATTCAGTCTACCATTTTTGGCATTCCTATTCTAGTCACAACTGATCTAATAGTCGAGTTGCTATAGATTCCGCACCTCCCTGATGCTATTTTCCCCCGGTTAGTGACGATAGTCCATGGTCTGAGGAGATTCTCAGCCACTGTTTCTGGGATATCTCTCAGGTCGACACTATGTATCACCATCAGCTTCGCCCTGCCTTCCGCATTCTTAATAGGTTTGTGTCATCATCGATCTACCCGAGGATCAATCACATTCATATTGGTTTTGATATTTTTTATTTTATGTACGTTGTATCCCAAGGGCAGGACATCAATTTGCCCACTATTTTTTTTTCTGAGTGATGTCATCTGTTACCATCATCGGTTAAACCCATGTCCGCACTGCTTTTCCCAATGGGATCCTCATTTCTATTATTTGAACATCTGCTGGAATTCCCATTTTAGAGGATGATTTGTGTCTCTTCGAGCCTGATATCATTGATCATAGCACACTTACTCGTTCAGAGAGTCATCTGAGTGCAGAAGAGAGAGAGAGACCAACACCCACTGAAGGAGCTACTTCAGGAACTAGATGTTCTTCCCAGCCATCTGGCCCCTCTGATCCCAGTCCTGATGCCTCTCAGCCTTTCCCTTTCACATCTGCACCGAGATGACCTACCGAGGAGGATTTCTATACTTTACACGCACAGGCAGCTTCTTAGTCCAGGATGCATGATGCTGCGATGGATAGATTTGATGCTGAGGCAGAGACCCATGCCCGTAGCCAGTCACGGATGATAACCTTCTTTGACAAGATAAGGCTCAGAGAGCAGAGCAAATGAGCTGGTTCTTCTGGCTTCGGGCATATTGCAGTTACATACTCTGATGATGATGATGATGATGATGATGATGATGATGATGATGATGATCACCTATAGATATTTGGTTATCTATGTATTTAGACATTATCTTTGAGACTACTAATGTGTATGATGTATTCATTATTTCTCTGATATGATGTACTCTTTTACTGATGGACATTTTATATCTGTATTTTTGTGTATTTATGGCATGGATGTACATTCTTATTAATGATGCAGTTTTATTGATTCTAACTTTTATCCATTTACTGCTATCTTTTTCTATCCATTATCATGCTGATACTTAGGTTTATTTATATAGCCATGCAGTTAGTATTCATTTATTCTTGCTAGATTTGGTTTGTCTGTCCCACGATTTGTCTATTCCATGCAAAAAGGGGGAGAGATATGTGATGTAGGGGGAGTTTATTTATTCATGATTTATTGATATGTTTTTGTTCCTCCATACTTCACTTGGATATATGTTTATGTCTCGTGTGTGTAGGTATATTTTTTAGAGATTCATATATTTATTACTACATCGCATTTAGAGACAGATTTGAGATTCAAATGCTTGCCGGTTCTGCAGTTTTTAATTCATATTCTGTATTTTTATCATTTTGGGTTTATGGGATAGGACATACGTTTTACGACATATAGGATTATTTATTTTGTTAGTTTTGTCCCGGAATATCCAAATGGGGAGATTGTACGAATAAAATTTTAATCGAGTCAATTTTTTTATAATTGACTTAATTACGAAAAAAGTAATTTGAGTCTAGGCTAGTTTTAATTTGAGATTAATTTAAGCCTACGTCAGTTCAAGATTGAAGAATTTGCAAATAAAATCTTTAAAGAAGAAATCAAGTCAAGTTGCATTATTCATACTCGGTTTGTTCTTGATCACTCATGTATGAATACTTAAGGGAATTGATGTGATTTATAATTTTTCTTAAATCATGGATGAGTTAAATGTTTTTAAATAGTAGTGTGATTTAGAAGTTTGGGGGCTGCTCATCCACATCGCAGCTACCTCTCCGGCACACCGGGATCATCAGTCATCATTTACTCTCCTTTATTCTCATACTTGTACGCCTCTTAGGCATGATTATATTGTACAATACCACACATATAATGAGAACGGAGCAACACAGTGGATGTAGGCCTATTTTAGGGGCTGAACCACTCTATATCTTGTTTTCTCTCTATTTACTTGCTTGGTTGATTCATTACATATTTTACACTTTGACTTGTTGATACTAGAGCGACTAATGGATGGTTTCTCGTATCATCAATTTGGCGTCGTCTGTGGGAACGAGATATTTCAATCTTGTTTATTTGTGTTTCAAGTTCTTAAAACACCTCATTCGACTCCTGGGGATCCTTAGATCGCCATCTCATGGGTAGATGTTGGTTATTGAGCTCTATTCTATATTTACACCCTTAAATGGGTATTTTGTATAGTCAGATCTATTCTTGTGTCATTATTTTGTGACCTTAGATCTATTTTACATACCCCTGTGATATCGTTTCATCTAGATAGTGCTGAAAGGCATGATGGGCACCATCCCCGAAAGTATGAATGATTAGGGAAGAATTATATTTACCCCCTTTTTGTCTATTCTTGACCTATGATCTCGGGTTTATCATTGAAACTGTTCCATTTGGTTCACCACGAGGATATCCTCTCGTTAACAGACCCTAGTAGGTATGCTCTCCATGTGTTGGGAGACAAACTCAGTCTAGGCTTAAAATTTTGGATTGCTCCCTTTGCTGCCTAGGAGGGGATGCAGCCGGGCATGCCTTTATAGTCGCATCCCCTACTAGCGCATTTGCATTATAGAAGCTTCAAAACATTCGAGAACGGAGTCAGATGGACTGCAACTCAACCTTGGTGTATATCATACAAGGCCGCGACAGTGCACCTATGTGCCTTACTGGCCGCGGCCTCGGCAGTAATAGCATGAGGTAGTGCAAATGCTGCATCCCCATTTCCTACTTGGTTACTCCAATATTTCTGAGATTACTCACTTCTGTTAGTTTTTTTCTCAGATTATATATACTTTGTAAAGATTAACAAAGCTGAAATGAAAGGAAACTCTGGAAAAAGCGCAGAAATGAAGAATGAGATTGCTCAACTGTATGACTACATTAACCATCTCTATGACCACCATGCCTCACTACAGGGCCAAATAAATTTCCTAACACAAAGGGTCCTCATGCTAGAGTCTTCAGCCTTTACCTCTATGCCAAAGGCCACAACATTAGAAACTAGAGAAATATCCCAGCTAAAAGTGGTGGCCGCGGAAGGCAAGGCCGTGGCCAGGGCCCTAAAGAGGATGAGGAAACACGAGGAAAAGGAACTATATAAGAACTACACACCGCTGAACTCTAGCCAGCAGGATATCCTTGGAAGCATCGAGGAAAAATTACTTACGTGGCCAGAGATGCTGAAGACTCCACCTCATAAGAGGAACCAGGACAAGTGGTGCAAATTCCACAAGGATCATGGTCACGATAACGAACATTTTTTCGCACTGAAGGATGAAATTGAGGGGATGGTTAGTGTAATACCCCGTATTTTTATGCTATATTAATTTGGGGATTTATTAATATTAATGTGAATTAATTATTTAATAAAAATTCGAAAATTAATTATGTTATAATTATTAATGTGATGAGAGTTAGTAATTATGGGAAAATTTGTTGAATATTACTAATGAGCAAATTAATATATAATAGTGTCCATATTAAATGTCACGAGTGAATAAAATGACAATTTTAGAAATTTGAGTCGGGACGTGCCCGTGTCGGGCCGGGACTAAATATTGATAAATAAAAGTAAATATTTTATAAGTTGTTCCTATGGTCGTTTTGAGTGTGCCAACGCGTCCGGAAGGGTCGAGATAGTCAGAAAAGTATACTCGGGAGTTTGATTTGGGTCTCGGGACGTTTTTAGGCCTAATTAGTACCCCGGGAGGGCATTTGAGTCATTTTGTATTTTTGGGTAATTAAACCCACGAAAATTAAAGGTGTTATATCAGATGTTTAGGTTATCTCCTAGGGTTAGATAACTCAAAACACTAGAACGGCCATTGGAGAGGAGAGAGCTCTCAAGGCATTCCAAGGCTCAAAACTCACCCGTTTGCACCGCCGCCACCGCCAACGCGTAGATCGCGAGACGGGGAACGCAACCACACCAAATTCAACACCAAACCAGATTTCTGAAAATCCCAGGCAAGTGTTTATCTTTCCTATTTCGTTGATGCATCATCCATATTAGTTTAGGAGTTATTAGGATGAGATTTATGGAAGAAAAACCCAATTTGAGATAGGAAATTTTCATGTAGTGATGATTTATATGATATTCTGGAAACCCTTTGTCATGTAAAGGATTAAGAGTTTGATTAAAAAAAGAGTTCTAATTAGATACAAACACTAAAAAAATTATTTCGGACGATCGGACCGTTGGAATTAGATGAACTTTTACAGAGAATTAGCTGAAGACGAGAGGAAGCTACAGAAAAAAATTCAGCTCAATCGGACCGTTCAATATTTTTTAATATTTTTTTTGCTAGACAGTTTTATGTTTTGAGGACTCTTAGAGATAATAAAAAATTCAATTAAAACTCCATTTTAATTCCGATTTCGAAACCGTTTGAAATTCTCATCTTTGAAAATAAAATTCAAAATCCTTTAATGTAAGGCGAAATCTATATTTTTGGGATATTTTGCATAAGGGATAATCTAAGTATATATTAAAGGGGAGAGACACGCAAGAGAGAGTTACGTTGGAACATAAATGGATATCTACTGAATTGTACATTTGGAAGAATAGAGTCAATGAGGGTTACGTAGTAAGTTGGAAAAACCCTTCGAATTAAAGTTAGAAACGAACCATTATACTTGATAAATAATAATGGGAAAATAAGGATAAATGTTGTGAATGTGGGTTATTGGATAAACCTAAATTGATATAATAAAAGTGGTATATTTATATGATTGTGTATGCATATATTATATACTTGTGAAAATCATGCCCGCGCTACTTGCTATCCCTGAGGTTTCCGCGCTGGGACGATCTTATCTCGTGTGCCTTATGGGGGATATTGACTCGTACCCTAGAAGATAGAAATCCTAGGTACACGCTATCGAATCGGTAGTCACGGTCCTAAGAGACGTGAGGGTATGTACTGACCTCTTGGACTTGGAAACTATGCTTCGCCTCAATATTGTTTGTGTATGTATTTATATAGTTCGAGAGTGATTCCGAACTTGTATTCCCTTTAGTACGATTGATACGGGGATTGGATAGCAGAGTATGCCTGCACTATAAAATTTTATGTGGGGTGCTGTTAGAATATATATATATATATATTATACGAGTATTTAATATATATATGAACTTCTGAAATATGGGAAACTGCCTACTGTGTTATGGTAAGTAAGACATGTATAATGACTCAAATTGGAAATACTTGTTTTGAAAAGTATAATATGATATTGAAAAAACTTTATGAATCAATAAAGTTAAAATGAGCGTTTTGTACTAAATGAAATTATCCTTTTTAAACCATGATGTTGTTAAATCTTAAATTTTGAGAGTCACTTAAGATTAGTTAAATCCTTGGGGAAGGATAGCGTGATATATGATGAGATAAACCATTGGGAAGGTTAGTGCGATAGGAGTGCACATTAGAAGAGAGGCGAGAATTTCTCAAGAGAGTGTCGCACTAATATGTTGTTGCATTGGCCTGTATCAATTTAAATACTTGCTAAACGAATTTTTAAATCATATACACCATCGGGCTCTAACCCCCTTTCTATTCCTCTTTCTCTCTTGTATATATATGTATATATTACAGGTGCCCATCCACAGGGGCGTCTTGTTTAGGATCCCTTGGAAATAATGTGCTGCAGCTTAGGTGGGAGTTGCAGGCCACTTGCTTAGACGATTTCATTTACTTGATTCCACTTATATCATTCTCCTTATTGGGTATGTGTCGCCCTTTCCACTATTTATCTGTTTTATTGGGACATTTGTATTTCAGTTATTTCTAGTACTGTTACTTTGAGATTTATTCATCATGTATGTTTTACTTTAAGTTTTAAATGCTGGGATTAGGTTGTTAAATGTTAAATTATTGGATTGATTGTTTAATAAAATAAATAAATAAAATTGGAAAGTAATGTTTAAAAATTGGTTTTGACACTTAGCTAAATTAAATAGGGTGTTAAATTTGAAAAAGTTATTTTTACGACAGTGATGCTAAGAATGAACCAATTGTTCACCTTGATTTTAATTTAATAAATGAGTGATCGCCCGGTATTTAATTAGGCGGGGTGTCAGAGTTAAGCAAGGGATGCTGCATCTATTCTTGAAGAATGGATAAAGGATGCAACCAAACCTGACAGAGGCCGCATGCCGCATCTCATCCTTAGTTTTTCCCGTTTCTACTATTTATGTTTATGTTTTGTGAAGATCATTATAGCCCTAATCTTCAAGACTTTATGTTTTATTAACAAAGTCATTAGCTGGGGCATATATATATAAATATATGAATTAGCAAATTTTTCCATATCTGATTTCAAGCTTGTTTTCATAATTTGTCATCTCACAAAAAGACCTTTTGTCTTAAACAGATTCAAAGGGAAGAATAACACATTATCTTGGAAGATTATTATTATTTTGGGATGCACCTATGGAAAGATTGTGATCTTAATTAGCTCAAAAGTTCCCCTCACGATGTGAAACTATATCTTATCATATGATGATCATAATCACAAAAGCATCTGAGGATTCAAGTAGCTTTTATTAGCCACGGGGGATTACAATGCCCGTTCTCATCTATCGGGATGCTATAATTAGCCACGGGGCTTATAATTCCCGTACTTAGCTTTCGAAATGCTTCAATTAGCCACAGGGGATTATAATGCTCGTTAGGGAAACCCCATAATGCCCAGCCTGGGAAGGCTTTATATATGTTCCACTATAGCTTGGGGAAGATTCATAATACCTAGCCTGGGGAGGCCCGATAATAGCCGTTAGAAGGGGTCAAGGACTTAATAGTCTGTGGATAATCCTATCTAAAGATTAAAGCTACACATGAAAGTCAGATCTAGTCGCGATAATGAAACTCAAGGCTAAAGAAAAATATGTCCGCGATAACAGTACATGATTCAGATGCAGAGCATTCATACAAAAGATGGCCACAACCCTAAACAAGCATTCAAAATGGCATGAAAGATGACTGTAGGCTAACTGGCCGCGACATATTTGCATAACAAAGAAGGTAAGAAATATGCTCTTGGTATTGATTAAGGCTACATCCCTTTGCCAAAAGTCCACGGCATCATCTGAGTTCAGTGATCAAAGGCCATATATCCACAGCGCACGATAAAAATTCAGCGAGAAAATTAAGTGGCTGCAGCCCAACGATTATGCCAATCAAAAGGTTTTAAGCATAAGAATTCATCCGCAACCCTAAATAACATGTCAAGATAAGAAGTAGTCATGCCCCCATGTTCAATACATTCAAAATAAGAAGCGAGCGCGAAAGAATTTAAGCTATAGCCATAAATATCATAGTGCCGCAGAATAATAAAGATACAAGTTGGCATCAGCCCAGCATGCTATCATTAATTTGATGATAAGGGCCTGAAAGGCGCTGTAGCCTTATCAATATGGTTGTAGCCATTATATAGTCCACTCATTCATTTGGAACGTGGAGAAAAAAAATGAAGATAAACATCTGAATTGCTAAATTATTGCATGAAGGAAAAATTTAAGAAGTTAAGCCGCAGCCGTAAAGCCATATTCCATTGGCACCGTGGCTTGGGGGTTCATAGCCCTACAGAGTAGAAAATTTATGAAGTCTGCAAGGCAAAATACAAGTGAAAAGTGCAAGGGCAAAGCACAACAGGCTGCAGCCTTCTTGGAGAAACCACTCACATAGTGGTGTCACAACCTTATGTCCATTGCAGTTGAAGGAATCTTCCATGCTCATCCAGTCAAATAAGTATCAAAGTAAGCAAAGGAACAGGCAAGATAGACAGAGAGATTAAAGGCCAAATCCTTGGCAAGGATTGATGTTTTATAAAAAAATGGCCACAACCTGAAATAAAGTTGAGTTCCAAAAGAGGGCGTAGCGTTGGTTAGAAGTTCACAAAGTTGAAAAAGGTCGCCACCTGGGATCAAACAGGTCGCAACACATTATTTAGTACTTAGCCATTGCCTAGGACCAAACAGGCCACGTCACATTATTTTGTATGCTGCCGCCTAGGATCAAGCAGGTCGTGGCACATTATTTAGTACTTAGCCGTCGCCTGGGACCAAACAGGTCGCGGCACATTATTTAGTACTTAGCCGCCGCCTGGGATCAAACAGACTGAGGCACATTCATTAGTACTTGTCGTCCGCCTAAGATCACACAAGCTGCGGCACATTATTTAGTAAGCCGCCGATTGGGACCAAATAGGCTGCGACACATTCTTTAGTACTTGGTCGTCGCGTGGGATCAAACAGAATGCGTCACATTCATTAGTACTTGTCCCCTGCCTGGGATCACACACGCCGCAACACATTATTTAGTAAGCCGCCGACTGGGACCAAATAGGCCGCGACACATTCTTTAGTACTTGGTCGCCGCCTGGGATCAAACAGGCTGCGGCACATTATTTAGTACTTAGACGACGCCTGGAATGAAACAGGCCGCGGCACATTATTTAGTACTTAGCCGCCTCCTGGGACTAAACAGGCCGCGAAACATTATTTAGTACTTAGCCGCCGCCTGGGATCAAGCAGGCTGCGACACATTCATTAGTGCTTGGCTGCCACCTGGGATCAAATAGGCTGCGACACATTCTTTAGTACGCCACCATCAGGGATCAAACAGGTCGTGGTATATTTTTAAGTAAGCCTCCTGGGATCAAACAGGTCGCGACATATTCTTAAGTAATTGCCGCCGCCTGGGATCAAACAGGTCGCGAAAAATTTTAAGTACTTGCCACCGCCTGGGGTCAAACAGGTTGCGGCATATTCTTTAGTACGCAACCGCCTGGGATCAAATAGGTCGCGGCATATTCTTTAGTACTTGACCTCCACTGGGATCAAACAGGTCGCGGTACATTCTTTAGTACTCGACTATCACCTCGTATCAAACAGGCCGCGACACGTTCTTCGTTACTTGGCCATCGCCTGGTATCAAACAAGTCACAACAAATTTTTACCGCCGCAAAGCAGACAACAAGAGAGCTACAGTGGATTTTGATTCGAAAATTACCTGGAATCTTAAAGAAAAGGGACTGCTCTCTATTTGCTCTCAAAGAATGGGAAAACGTAATGAAGGCAACGACCAGTCACCATTTATATAATAGGCAACATTTGAGGTCGCGACATTTTTAAAGAAGAATATATTCAAGTTGCATCTCAAACTATTGATATTACCGTCGTATTGCAGTATGGCCGCGACAGGGTTTAAAGATTACAAGACTACTCATCCGTAGCCCCAATCAGCACCTCTTAGCACTACGACTTGGGGGCTTATTGATATGATAGATATAGTCCCCTATCGCGAATACTGACTAAGTACTGGGAGGCTGCATCCTTACTGCAAGGATACATCCCTATTTGAAGGCCGCATCCTTACTGCAAGGCTGTATCCCTGTTTGAAGGCCGCATCCCTTACTTGAAGGCCGCATCCCTTACTGAAAGGCTGCATCCCTTACTTGAAGGCCGTATCCCTTACTGAAAGGCTGCATCCTTACTTCAAGGATGCATCCCTGTTTGAAGGCCACATCCCTTACTGAAAGGCCGCATCCCTTACTGAAAGGCCGCATCATTACTGCAAGGCCGCATCCCTGTTTGAAGGCCGTATCCTTCACTTGAAGGTCGCATCCCTTACTGAAAGGCCGCATCCTTACTAAAAGGCCGCATCCCTTACTAAAAGTCCACATCCCTTACTTAAAGTCCGCATCCCTTACTGGAAGGCTGCATCCTTATTTGAAGGCCGCATCCCTTATTAGAAGGCTGCGACAACCTTAACATATTGTCAGGGTGCGACACCCATGGTAGGCCGCATCCCTCACGATTACATATGTTACCTCACCAGACACGTGAGCATATCTCCTATAAATAGAGGACCACACCTCGAAATAAGAGATCAATTCCACACGCTCGGGGAAGGTTCTAAAGTACCGATTCTCTCTACACAACCTCAACATACATTTTGAGGATTGCTCATCCACATCGCAGCTACCTCTCCGGCACGCCGGGATCATCAGTCATCATGTACTCTCCTTTATTCTCGTACTTGTGCGCCTCTTAGGCATGATTATATTTTACAATACCACACATATAATGAGAACGGAGCAACACAGTGGATGTAGGCCTATTTTAGGGGCTGAACCACTCTATATCTTGTTTTCTCTCTATTTACTTGATTGGTTTATTCATTACATATTTTACACTTTGACTTGTTAATACGAGAGCAACTAATGGACGATTTCTCGTATCATCACTCATGTATGAATACTTAAGAGAATTGATGTGATTTAGAATTTTGATTAAATCATGGATGAGTTATATGTTTTTAAATAGTGAGAATTAAATATAATATTTATGAAAACATATTTTAAATGTTTATGAGTTAAAATAATTATTAAAAATTCGGGGATTATTTAAAAAGAAAAAAGTGTTTTAACTGTCCCTGGAAAAATAGTATACATCGTTCTAACGACATGCTCATGTCATTCAAATGACATGGCAAGTCGCTCGAACGAGATGTCGCCTCGATTTTTGTATTTTGTTTTTGTTGGACTCTTCTTTTCTTAGAATTAAATACACCATTTCTTAGACGTTTTTTCCGAGAACATAACAGTTTCGAAAATCCCCATATAGTGTGTTGTTACTTTTACCCCATGTTTTAATTGTTTAATGGATTAAATCATATAGATGCATGTTTAGGGTTTAAAAAGATAAAATTGTATTTAACTAAAAATTGAAAAAAGTTGTTTTTACCTAAAGCACACACTAAAGGGCCTTCTCATAGAGAAATGGGTCTTATAGAATTACAATGTATACAAATTAAAAGGTTACTAATTTTTAGAGCATTTCATATGTTTCAGTCCATTTCATAAGGAGCTAAGGGGATGGTAGCACTATTTGGGCAAAGTTTATAGTCCACAAAAAACATTGATACTATTTTCGGAATCATACACGCACATGTGACATTCTACATATTGATCCCCGAATTGAAAACAAATACACTAAAATCGCTTACACCAAAACCAAACACAAATTGATTCTCTTACCTCCCCAAATTGATTCTTTCACCTCCCCCCATCACTCCCCCCATTCCCCACCACTACCACCCCCACCACCATACACACATACACACACACACACACACACACACACACACACACACACACACACACTCCTCCCCTCACCTCCACTGCGTCCCCCCACCCATCACTCCCCCCCCCCTTTTGCCCCCCCCACTCCCCCTACCCCCATCATTGCCAACCCCCCACTGCCCCCCACACCACACACACATGAAGACACACCCACCAACACCCACCTACACACATATATACATATACACACACACATATACAAAGGAGAGAGAGATAGAGAGAGAGAGAGAGAAACTCACCTAAAAACAGTCGAGAGAGAGCAGTCGAGAGAGAGAGAGAAACAGAAATCGGGGAAATGAAAACGGTGAGAAAAAAAATAGGCGGTAGAGTTTTTTTTTGAGAAAGTTTTCACATACCTGTCAAGGTCTTTGACCGTGATAACTTCCTAAAGTTGTCACAGCCATTAATCGTGACAATCCCGTGACAATTTTACTTGTCATGGTCAATTATCATGACAAATTATTGCCATGGACTTGTCACGGTCAATGATCGTGACAAGACTGGCCTGCCCAATGGTGAAAATTTATCCTTTTTGGTGTAGTGAAATACATGAAACCAAAGTTTTGAAGAAAGTCTTAATGTCCCTACCTAAAAGATTTAATCTCAAAGTCATTGTTTTGAACTCATTGGAAACTATTAACTCTTTGAAAATCGAAGAGCTTGTGGATGACCTTCAAACATATGAACTCGACATGTTTCCTCAAAACACAAAGATGAAGAAAGATAAGGGCATTGATTTGAAATCCCGAAAGGACAAAATACCCATTTTTGATGATGAGTCTGACATTGATTATGATGATATGTCCATGTTTGCCAAGAAGTTTAGGAAATTTCTCAAATTTAAGAAATAGTTGTCTATGTTTGAAGAAAATAAATTTGAGAAGAATCAGTTTTACAAGGATGAAAAATTCCCTAAGAATCGTAGTAATAATTTTTAAAGGGATGAATCGAATAGATGCTTTAGATGTGATGGTTATGGACATAGGGTAATTGAGTGTCCTTTTAAAATAAGGAAAGAATGTAAGAAGCCGAAGGCATGTAATACTATCCTTAGCGATAGTGAATCGAAAGAGGAACCTGATTCCCCTGTGGAGCGTAACTACACCACTTTCATGGCCAGTCATGTGATCATTAATGAAAATTTTTCCGATAAAGCTAATTATGGGCATGAAAATTCTGAGGCCAGATCGTGTGAAGAAGAAAAAGAACAACAAGAACAAAAATAAGAAGAGTAGTAGTAGTAGATGTAGTAGTAGTAGTAGTAGTAGTAGTAGTAGTAGTAGTAGTAGTAGTAGTAGTAGTAGTAGTAGCAGTAGTAGTAGTAGTAGTAGTAGTAGTAGTAGTAATAGTAATAGGAGGAGGAAGAGGAGAAGGAGAAGAAGTGATGCTCTACTGAAGGAACACATCGTAGGTAATGATGATAGTAAATTAAATGAGGATTTGAGGACACGTGAAAAAACTCTTAGGGACAAGTTCTCTTTTTTTAGGGGGAAGAGATAAGCTTCGTGGATTGATGAAACATATGAAGGAGTCCCTAGTTTTTATGAGTCTCGTATTTTTCTTGAGTCTAGGATTAAAGATTTAGGGGGAAAACTAAGAGACTCATGTATTGTCAAATTTAATTTGGAATCTAGTTCGAATACATTAGATCAGATGTTAGGGACCTTCTAAATAAAAAATGATAAGGCTGGAATGTTTCGATGATCCAAATTCTTAGGTTACTAAATCCAAGACCAACTTTTTCAGAGGGTCAACCATCGCCAATGACGTCATAAAATGTCAACCCAAAGGTAACATTCCTCGTCCTATCTACATGTACACACATTGTGGTAGGAAGGGTCGCCTTCAGAAGTTATATTATCATCTTCGAAAAAGTCTTAGGAAATCTAAGTCTAGTGTCACTAAGGTTCCCCAAACCCAAAATTTTCACATTACAGTTATGTGGTTAGGAAATCAGATTTGGAGGCCTTAAATATCAGAGTTGGTGATTCTTGCATTCATACACTAGATTTTATTCTTCATGCTATATGTTATTGTTATTTCAATGATATTTGAGTCTTTTTTATTTTATTTTTTTATTTATTGGGTCTAATTGAGAAAATACAAAAATATTTTGTTTGTCTTTTGATTCATTTTGAAAAATGTTTAAAAACTCAAAAATATTTTTTCTTTGTTTATGTAATTTGGTTTTACACATTTTGTCTGGCATATCGGTGTGTTTAAATCCCACTCATTCCATGTTTTTCCATGTGGATAGGACATTTAATGATGGTTTTCAATGCTCATTATTGTTCTTAATCATTATTTCATGGAGTTGTTAGAAGTTGATTTGCTTAATGGATTCACTTTGCATTACCTCCACACAAACTTCCACGCTCTTATCAATCTTATCATATACATATGTTTTTATTGGGGTATTTGTGCATGTAAGAACCATTGCTCGTGAGTTTGTTTTAGATTGAAAAAAGTTATGAGTGAGAAATTCAAAAGGGCTACAAATGGAGTATATCTCCATTGCGTGAAAGGTAACCATTGGAAAGATCCAAAAAGAAAAGAAAGGCAAAAGAAAAGACAAATTGCCAAGACCATGTTTAAAAATTGATGCTTCAAATTTGATATCTTCAATAAGAGAGAGAAAAAATTAAATATCTATAGTTTTCAGGGTGATAAGTTCAATATCATTGGGTTTGCACAATGATTCCTAGTTATGCTTAAATGTTTCATGCTACTGATACGAGAATCATCAATATTTTCTAGCCTAGTGTGCATTGTGTATGTTTGTTCATTGTGAGTTCATTATTTATCATTTGAGGCTAAATCTAAGTTTGATAAATTATTTTGATCAAACATAACATCTTGAACATTTTTTGAGTGAATTGGTCATATTTCTTTTCATTCTAGTTCATGCCCCTTCACTTCGTACCACATTTTGTTTAGACACATTTATGCCATACGCGTGTGGAAAGCTTATGTGTTTTGTGTCCTCTGTGGTGTTTATATTTATATATGATTTTGTGTCATTGGTATCTTTACATATTTATATATATGGTATGTTTGTTTTGAGTCTTTCCTTTGAATTTAATCCATGTTTTCCATGCTTTATCTTCGATTCAAATTGGTATGTTATACGATCATATTAGTATGTTTTGTTTCATTGCTTACATTAATATAATTTTTTCCTTATTTGGATTTTTTGTGCTTGTGTTGTAGACTGTGTTTGTTGTTGCATGTTTCAGTTCACATCACCTCATGATTTACTAGGTTTTCCTTTATGTTTACATATGTTACATTAATGGAGAGAAGTTTTTTATATTGTGCACCTTTATCTTTATCTATTCCAGAACAAAAGGGGGGAGAATATTTACTAGAGAGGGAGACGTCTTACATTAAGTGGAGAAATCTTTACGTTAGTTTTAGGAGATATTTGGAAAAAGGGGAGATTTTTTATATGAGGATTTATATTTGTTATATATTCTCTTTGCATTTGAATGGTGTGTTAAGTGTGTAAGTTTAACAACCCTGTGACAAAGTTTCATAAGAGGAAAGCTACTCAAAATTTATGTCAATCAAGCATCTATACTTTTTTCATTTTGGGTTGGGATTGAGTCAAGGGAGCTTGTAGCCTAGTAGGTTTGTATTTTTGACATTTGTACCCGAATAGCCAAAGGGGGACAATTGTAAGGGTAAACTTACAGTCAATTCATTTTGTATGTATATTGGTTTAATTTCATTTGGACAAAACTGTTCGAGTCATAGGTTAGGATTCAAGTTGTTAATCTATCAAGCCTTTGATGCGTGATTGAAGAATGTAATGAATAAGTTATAGCAACCTTATCATCGTATCGTGTTTTCATGCCGAGTTTCGTGTTCAACATCCTTTGAATTTCAATAAGTATGAATGCGTATATTTTGTATCCTTTGATAATCATTTGGGTGTTATTTTTTAAATTAAGGCTATTTTCATAAATAAAAAAATTTAAGAAAATTTCTTTTTTGTTAAAGTCATTTGAAGGAGAATTCTAGTACGTTCAAACGAATTTATAAAAGTTGTTCGAATGAGTTTTTTCAGTAGTTCAAAAGAGAATGGGTTTTCATTCGAATGAGGTTCGAACGATTTTTTTCTGCTTTATAGTGGGATATCGTCGAATGTCATTCATTTCTATTTAAATGAGTTTAGCAAGTTCATTCAAACGAGATTTATTTCGTTCAAACGAAATTACATAACTTGTTCGAACGTCCCTAGTGTGTTCATTTCAACAAGTTCCCTCACTTTTTATGACGCCTAGATTTTCATGTTTTCAAAAAATAGGAGTGCTGACAAATTATTTTATAGAGAGGACTTTGCAAAAATAATTTCCAAGCATATATCATGTGCTTCCAAACCCCAGTTTACACTCAACCCGCTTGAGATACAAGTTTCATTATTGTATGATTGTTTGAGATCTCTTGTTTGTGCTCTAAGATTTATATTCACTTCATCTTTGTTGAGTATCGTTTCACACGATGGATTTCGTGTGTTTTGGTGTTTGAAGTGGTGGCCTCCGTGTTGCTACGACGGTTTATTGAACTAGGATCGGTGGATACCGAGACGTGTGAGGAGCATGCATTGTGTAAGTATGTGGGTTGATTTCTGTGTGTCGTTATGAAGAAGGTTAAAGTAACGAAGATGCATCAAGTCTTGAAGGAATCGAGTCGGTTTTGTTAGTCATTTGTCATCCTTCTATAATTCCAAGATCATAATGAATTTGCATAGCTGGGCCATACGAGGTTTTTCCAATTTGGTTTTTTCTTGTACATCGATGTGTTGTGTGATTGAATTATTTTACTATCTCTATACTCACCTAGATGCATGGCTTAGGTCAAGATAAAATTTGGTAAACTATTTACGCACCATTCGATTTAATTGTCACATAATTAGTTAGGTAACTATTTAATTAAAATTGATTTGAAAAATTAAAAACTGGTGAGTTTGGCAATCCATATAATCTTTTTTATGCAATATCACTTTCAATGATCTTAGAGTTAAAGTAGGTGAGTTGATAAGAATGATGAACTTCTTTGTGCAAAATAAGGGTGAGGCTAGACGTGAGTTTTCTATACCTAGACCTAGACTACATACTTAAATTCCAAGGACTAGGCATAAAATCTTAGGAGGGATGAGATATGGATACAAAAATTTAGTAGTATATTGCCTAAGAATGCACCTAGAAAGAGGGCTAATTTGATGTTCATTTAGTGAAATTTGTGAAGAAGGAAAGTGTTTGTGTTCCTCCCATTGACACGGGAGATGGAACACCCATCTATATCTAGATAGATAGTTTGCTAAGATGACTCGGTTCTTATAGGTTTCCATTCCTAGTTCAATTTTGATTTGTGGGGGGAAAATATTTTTTAGGTGAGAGAATTTCATTTGGTATCACTTTTTATGGTTTAGTGAGATTTTCATGCATATGTGCATTTTTCATGCATTTGCTTTATATGTTATGCTACCTTCTAAACATGATTTTTGTAAATACATGAATCATTGTTATTAAAAATTCTAAACATATTTTATTTTTATTATATTTGTGATATGTGGTTAAGTCTTTGATTCTTATTTATTTAATTATTGATTTAACTTGAATGATGATTAAAAGTGAATTTTAAACCATTTGATTGAAAGTATTTATTTATTTATTTATTTAATTGTTAGGTTGAAATTCATTTGATATATCATGATTGCCAAATTTGTTGAAGTGTATGGTATTTATTTCACCCTACTTGAGAACATGCATATCACTTCTTGCATATGATTTCACTTATGTGATTATTGCTTTTAGTGCTTAATTTTATCATGGTCAAATTCCGAGATCTTGTTGTTTTTTCTTATGGTCTATGTGTGAGATTTTTGAGTGTTTCATACATTATTCGAGTTTCAAAGGGACCATTTTCAAAATCATTGATAAGTAATACCATTAGAGTGATTACCTCCTATTTGGTACTTCAAATATTTTTTGGGGGGTAGGTGTCATCTAGGTGTATGAAAAGTCAATCAATGACAAAAGAAAAATATGTTGAAAAAAGTCACAACATAAAAGCTTAAATCGACATCGAAAATAAAGATAGGGCATATATTTTCAAAAATTAAAATTATTATTTAGTTATCATTCAAAAAAATTTGAACGACATATGCTTAAGGGAGTGAAATGGTTAGAAACTACCATTTTTTAGATCAAAGGAAATTAATGGAATGATTGTCTTTGAAGAATTATTTGTAATGATTGTATAAGTTAATTATGTGTATTTATTTTGATTTTGGATCCATATTTGTCACATGAATCATACCTTGATTGAAATTACAAAGTTGAAAAATATTGATTTGATGAGAAATTTATACCTTGTATGTTGTGTTGATTGATATTTGAACTAAATGTGTTTCTAATTCATGTTTTAATCAAGATTTAAAGGAAATTATTATGTCAAATCAAATTGTCATATATGCCTAATCATTATCACACTTTACATGATTTTTGTTTGCATTTGTATATATCTGTGTGTGTGAGTTACTGATTTTATGCATCTCCTTACATTTATCCCATATTTTGTGTTATTCAAGTCAAAATGAATGATTTATCATGCATTTTCATTCATTCATGCTACTGGAGTTGAGAGTATTAGGATTCAAGTGGTTGCCTTAGTAGTTTTCGGATTTATTGATCTTTATTTGCGAAATCCTCTATTTCATTCGAACGGCTTCCAAATGAGACCATAAGCATGATTATTGTCTTCATGGGTCTGATTGTCATCGTGCACACGGATACTCTGCTTTTTGCTCTTAGCATCTTCTGGTTTTGTACTTCTTCTTCTGGTCACATTCTAGTTCGTATGATTGTGTTTAATGTGGGCTTGACGCCTGGTGTTGATGTAAAAAACTAGATTGTTCTAATTATTCAATCACAGATAAATAAATAAGACAAAGATTTTTAAAGTGGTTCGGCTAGGAATAAAGCCTACGTCCACTGTTATGTTATTGCTGAGTGTTTTTGGAATTCTTGATTACAAATTCTCTCAAGAAATTCCGGTCCCCTTGAATTGAGGATGATACAAGGTATTTATAGCCTCTAGGCTGTACATGAAAGGTCCAATACATTAAATGATATACATATGAAAGGGTAATACTTTTAATGCAGCGTGTGCGTCAAGAATACAATGGATATTTGAACAGTTGTCCGTCTGGTAATTAATGATACGGCCGAGATGCAGTTCGGACCGCCTTAGTTGCTTGTTGATCAAGAGTTCCTCGGAGTACTTAGAGTATCTCGGGATGATAGAGTTCCTCGGTGTGATAGAGTTTCTCGGAAAGAAACACGGTTGGTCGGGAAATGATCTTCCTCGCTGCTGTTGTGCCATGTAGATTGACATGTGTCTTCATCTTCTTCGTCCACATCAGCACATTAATTTTGGTATCAACAGAAGCCCCCAATGTTTCATATTTTGAACTTTGAAGAGTATGGAACATTCTTTCTCGGTATATGGCAATATTAAATGCACTTCCCGGGTTTTAGGAACATTGTATTCAAATTTCCTTCTTATTTCGCAGTTTCCGCCTTTTTGATAAGCGCTTTGATATTTGTGCAAATTTTGTCCTTTTAGCAGCCGGAAGTTTAGTAGTTTCTTTTTGGTAATCATTTCTTTCGCCGCTTCCCAATGCAAAGTATTTAAACTTCTTTGGTAACCATACCGTCGTCTACGTTTTTCATTCTCTGCATTCCAGCTTTCTCTTCTCTTCTTCTCTTGTGCGTTCATCTTTTTTTCCGTTCGTTGTCAACACATCTCCTTTCTTTCTGTAAGATCTTCTTTCTTTCTTCTGTATCTCTTTTATTCAATATGGTTTATATTGTGGAATCTGTTGAGAAATTCCGTTCTGATTTTTCCATTCCTTCGTGGGTAACTCTAGAGGTTCTTTCTGAGCCTTTAGATTACTTTCGATTGGCTGAGGGACATTGGTTCCCCAGTCTTTTTGTTGCTGAATGCGGTTTTTCCTTTCCACCAAACCCATTATGTCTTGAGTTTTGTCAATATTTTGATCTTGTTCCTGCAAAAATAGCCCCCAATTCATGGAGAATAATTAACGGGGTGCACAAATTAAATTTAACTCATGGGACTCGTATTGGGATCCCTGAAATTATGTTTTGTTATAAATGGGCCGTTCTAGATAATATTTATTATTTGAAAACTAGGTATTTGAATAGGGCTCTTGTAGTTAATCTCCCTGACTCAAATAGGGATTATTTTGAGCATGGGTTGGTCATAAAAAATTGGCAACATGCGCCTTTATCTGGGAATGAAGTATACAACGGTCCCAGATGCCCCCCATACGGCAATGGGATAGGTTTATTTTTCATTTTATTTTACTTATGAAATTATGCTTTCATCCTGTTTGACAAAATGTATGACTGATATTCTATTATGTATTTGTTTGCAGTTGATAGCAAAAGAAAAACTCCAAAAGAGTCAGAAGTGAATATCAAGCATTTGAAACTTATCTGGAATTTGCATAAGACCATTGCGGACGAGCATATTAGATCTGCTTCATATTTACTACAGTATAAGAGTTACACAACCTCTTATACTGCTCGCCCTGTTGAACCAGCTTCAACACCAGAAAGTTCATCTTCAGATTCTCATATCTCCCTATCTCAGAGAATGGGCAAGAAAAGAGCTCCTCCTGCTCTATTTGGTGACACTTCTTCTGCTGTTGGAGCCCAGAAAGGCAAAATTGATATCCCAGAGGGGACTAAAAAAGTAGATGCTGGTTCCTCCAAAGTTGCCGAGAAGCCCCCTGTGGCCCCGAGCAAGAAAAATGCTCCTGCTGATGTAATTACCATCTCTCCGACCAAGACTTCTTCCTTGGTTGATGCTACTGACCGTCCTTTGAAGAGATTGAGGAAATCATCCTCGGTTAATCTTGCTGGAACTGCACCTTCTCTACCCGCTGGTGGTAGTGGTGTCTCAAAGATTATTCTTCCGAGTTCTTCAACGAACTCAGTTATACCCGAGGTTCTCGGGGTTGATGAAAAAATTCCTAGGGATACACTGACGTCCCTAGATGCTCGCCATCTTTCTTCAGTAAATTTCTCATACCTTTGATCTTTCTTTTTTTTTCTTGAATTCTTGTATTTGTGTTGACTCTATTGTTTTTCTTATCTTTCAGCTGGTGAACTGCTTCAATACCATCGTGAAGAAAGATCAAGTTATTAAAGCTTCCACTTCCTCGTCCGATGTTGACGATGCTCTGTTGGGTTTAACCCAATCTGTGAAGGAATCTCGCCAACAGTACATCGAGGAGAAAACTGTTTGGGAGAAAAAATTGGCTGTAGCTGAGGCTGATAAGATGAAGATGGCTGAAACCTCCAAGAATTTGGAGGAGAAAATTAAAGATTTGGAGGTTAAACATCAGGAATCTGATGATAAATTGAAGAAGGCAGAAGAAGAAATATCTACTCTGCGAGATATTAAGGTTAAGAAAGAGGAATTGGAGGTGAAGCTCTCCTCGGAGAAATCGAGGAGAAAAGTTGCAATCAAGAAACATTTCAGTGTTGGTTGGGAAAAAGGATGGGAGAGAGGGATAACTGCAATGACGTCCCAAGTCCAATATGGGGAGTTGAAATACTTCTATGATGGTTGGGTAGCTGCTCTGCAAGAGCTAAAAGTCCAAGATGATTCTGAGTTATTCCAACGGCATCTCCCTGGTCCTCCTCCACCAATTGTGGAAGAAGAAGAAGATGAACCTGCTTCAGATGAATCTTCCATGGCTATGGGCGATCAAGTTTCTGCCTCTCAACCATCTGCCACCGAGGACATTTCCTCCATGCCTCCTCCTCCCGAGAAGACTCCTACCGATCAAGCTGTAGTTATCACCGAGCAACCGAGCTCCTCGTCCCAGCCTCCCGAGCTGATGCAGCAATGTCATCAATACTATAAGGCTGGTCATACAGATCTTAGTACATCGGAAATTGTTGATATCCTTGGTCACGGTGCTTCAGAGCAGGCTATTGAAGCTTATCAATACTTGAAAGCTTTACTTAACCGAGCAGTGGCCAACAATGTCGCTTACTATGAGTTGATTGAAGAGCTTCATGGTTCCTTAAAGGATCTTCAAAATCAACATAACGAATCAATGGCTTTGTTACGTGAAGATTATGAAAATAGATACCAGCAGCTCTCTTCAGAAACAGGCCACAAGAAGATCATTGCTGGGTATGACGTCAGGGAGAGGACCCTAAAAGGTGAAATTGAAGCCTGTAGACAAATCGCTGAGATCTTGGAGCAAGAAAATAATAATTTGCAGAAGAAATTAGCTCAATATGAATCTGCTGCTTCATCCTCTACTGCATTAATACCAGTCACTGATGAAGGCTTCTCGTTTTTAGAGGTCGAAAATGCCAAACTGAGGCAAGAGCTGGAGGACTTAAGAAGATCTGCTATTTCTGGAACTGCTCGGGGACGAGGAAGAGGTTCTCGGGGGCGAGGAAGAGTCAGCCAAAATGTTGAGGAAGCTCGCACTCAATCTTCTCTGGAAACTCAAGCATTCCAGTTGAAAGTAAAAGACCGTGCTCTGACTGAAATGTCTAATAAAAATCTGTCTCTGGAAGATCAGCTGGCATCAACGAAATCTGCCTTGCATAACAAAGATCTCTTTGCCAAAAGCCTTCATGAACAATTGGATAGATTAACCTTCCAATTCCATAAACAGCCAAGAGAATTCTGGATGGCAGGATACAATGAAGCTCTCGTTCATCTGGATGCTCGCATTGAACATGCTAATAATGAAGGTTACAAGCAAGGATGGTTAAATGCATTGGGTGTATTAAAGTTGGAGCAAGGGCATTTTTTATGGGACTATCATGCTCCATCGTTATTAGACCTGCCTGTACCACCTTTCAAATTGGATATGGCATGGATTCCAGCTCGCTCCATTCCTCGTAGTCTAATTTCGAAATATCTTGGTGATTATAGCCTTCACTCCCAAGCTGAATTATCTCGTCCTGAGCATCTTTTGGATACACCTTCTGTTATGAACGTCAGAATGCTCAGAGATGTTAATTTCATCAATTCTCCCCTTTGCCTAGAAGACCCTCCTGCCGGCGAGGAACCTGTTTCTAAAGTGCAGGGCAAAAAACCAATAGAATAGTAATGTCCATGTAACAATTTTGTAATTTATTCCAGATTAATGAAAAGGTTTTCATTTTCTGTTTGCCAATTTTGTTTTATCAAGCACATTTATATTTGTACATATGTATCTATGTATCTATTAAAAAGCTAACAGTATTATTGTTCAATAAGCAACTTAATAAAAGGTTACAAGTATTAGTAATGTTTCTCGATCATTTAATAATAAAGTAATGAGAAAAATGTTCAAACTGTTTCCAACCAACCAAGGTGGGTGAATAATGTTTGTCGACTAAATACAGCTCCGACGAACTATACTTCGTTTGATTATAAAATTGCGTCCGACCAACTATGATCAATAAGTTGTCCTCGCCGACCAACTACAGTTATTGGGTTTTTATCCCCGATCAACTATACTTGGTGTATTTTTTAAACATTTTATTCTTCAAAGAACTCATTGTAACAATATTACCTCCCGACCAACATAAGTTGTAATATGAGAGTATATTTTTATCTTACCAACCGTGGTTGATCCTGCTGGTGTACACCTTTTGGCTCCTTAAAGCTTTTGGCTCCTTAGAGCATTTTTTGACTCCGTAGAGCATGTCCTCCTAACCAAAGGAGGTTGGCTACTTATAGCACTTTTTGCTCAATAGAGCTGTCCTCCTAACCAAAGGAGGTTGGCTCCTTAGAGCACTTTTGCTCCGAAGAGCTGTCCCCCTAACCAAAGGAGGTTGGCTCCTTAGAGCACTTTTGCTCCGAAGAGCTGTCCTCCTAACCAAAGGAGGTTGGCTCCTTAGAGAACTTTTGCTCTGAAGAGCTGCATTTGTTGGCTCCTTAGAGCATGTCCTCCTAACCAAAGGAGGTTGGCTCCTTAGAGCACTTTTGTTGTATAGTGTATTACACTAGTATTCCCCGAAAAACTTTCATCCAAAAGGAAAAAAATGGTGAAACATCTTCGTTTTATTCATAATGAGAGAAATGCTTTACATTGGACGTCATTGATAATACTTGCGCAGGTGTTCAGCATTCCATGCATTTTTAAATTCCTCTCCTTCTAGAGTTGCTATTCTGTAAGTTCCTGGTCGAACAACCTCTGTAACTCGATAAGGTCCATGCCAGTTTGCTTCCAGTTTATTCTGCTTCTGAATGACCTTCTTTAGCACATAATCCCCTTCTTTTAAATCACATTTCTTTACCCTTTTGTTGTAAAACAGAGCTGTTCGTTGTTGATAAGCAGCATTCCTAATGGTTGCCTCTTCTCTGACTTCCTCGAGCATATCTAAATCCATTCTTCTCATCAAATCACTGATCGGAGAATTGAAATTCAACACCCTATGTGTTGGTAAGCCCAACTCGGCAGGTATCACAGCCTCACTTCCAAATGCTAGCATATATGGTGATTCTCTTGTTGCTGCTCGGGGAGTTGTTCGGTAAGCCCACAAAACTGACTGTAGCTCATTAATCCAATTTGCTTTAGCCTCACTTAACCTCTTCTTCAACCCATTTAGTAATGTTCTGTTCGTCACTTCAGTCTGTCCATTGCTTTGGGGATGGCCTGGTGCTGAATGAAACTTCAAGACGTTTGACTGATGACAATAGGCAGCAAATTCTTCATTATCAAATTGTGTTCCATGGTCTGTGATGAAAGCGTGGGGGAGACCATATCGACAAATGATATTCTTCCATATGAATTGATACACCTTCTCGTACGTCATATCAATTAGTGGTTCAGCTTCCACCCACTTAGTAAAATAGTCTACTGCCACAACGAGATACTTGAACCTTCCTCGGGTCATCGGCAGTGGTCCAACCAGATCAATCCCCCACATGGCAAATGGCCAAGGTGATGTTATGGGTGTCAACAATGCCTGTGGAGTTCTTCGGATGGAAGAAAAACGTTGGCACTTGTCACACTTCTTAGCATAAGCTATACAATCAGCTCTCATCGTTGGCCAATAGTATCCCTGTGTCATCACCCTTTGTAGTAAGGTCCGACCTGCTACATGAGCTCCACAAGATCCTTCATGGATTTCTTCAATCAATTCTTTGACTTCTGATGGATGCACACATCTCTGCAAACCTGCCATAATTCTTCGTCTATACAAAACACCATTAGTTAACACATACCGAGCAACTTTATACTTCAATTTCTTGGCAGCTAGTTTGTCCTCCGGTAGTACTCCTTCTTCAATGTATGCTCTGATAGGATCCATCCAGGATGGTCCTAAATCAAGGGTAATAATCTTCATCGTCAGATCTTCTTCTATGCTCCGACTTTCTAATACTTCAATTGGTATTGTTCTTCGCAGCTCGGTGCGCGTAGCTGACGCTAGTCGGGCCAATGCGTCTGCTTTGGCATTCTCCATTCTCGGTATCCTTACCAATTGAATAGCATCAAATTCTTTCAACAATTCCATCACTTTTGCATGGTACTTCACCATTAACTCTCCCTTCACTGCATATATTCCCATCATTTGATTCATAATTAACTGAGAATCACTGAAAACAATTACTTGACGTGCCTCCATAACTTTCGCCAAATGAAAACCTGCTATCATAGCCTCATATTCAGCTTCATTATTGGAAGCTTTGAATTGGAATCTCAAGGCGTACTCCATGTCAATATCATCTGGAGAATTTAAAACAATCCCTGCTCCACAACCAGCCGTGCAAGATGATCCATCTACATATAATTTCCATGTATGTAACTCGTCTTCAAATTTCTTATCTGTTAGAGTTCCTCGGTGAAATATCATCTGTTTTCTTTCATCATCCCCGGGTATCCTTCGTTCCTCGTCGATCATTTGTTCGTGCCCCTCCACCAACCGGAGTTGATCGGGATTTAAATATGATGATTTTTCTACATCCACAAGTCCTTTTACCAACCTTGGTTGGTTTGGATCTGTGTCTGTCGATCCTGTATCGTCCACAGGTAGGTCAGCAAGCATCTTTTGCTCCTCGGGGGTATCAGGGTATGTGAACTCTGCTATAAAATCTGCCACGGCTTGCCCTTTCAACGATGATCTGGGTTCATACACAATATCATATTCACCGAGCTCTATTGCCCAATACATCAATCTTCCTGATTTTTCTGGTTTGTGAAGGGCTTGTCTTAACGGCATGTCGGTATACACAATGATGGTATGGGCCTGGAAGTATGGTCTCATTCTTCTACTTGCTTCAATTAATGCCAGTGCCAATTTTTCCAGCTTTGGGTATCTGATTTCCGCACCTCGGAAGGCCTTGCTTGTGTAATAAATTGGCTTCTGGACTCCATTCTCCAATCTGATCAACGCCGAGCTAACTGCATTTTCTGATACTGCCAAATACAAGTACAGCTTCTCTCCATTTATTAGCCTAGACAACAATGGTGGGGCTCCCAAATACCTCTTCAGATCTTGAAAGGCTTTCTCACATTCATCAGTCCACTCAAAACTTTTTCGTAGCATTTTGAAGAATGGTAGGCATTTATCAGTTGCTCGGGATACAAATCTGTTGAGTGCTGCAACTCGTCCGGTAAGACTTTGTACTTCTTTCTTCGTCGTCGGGGATCGCAGCCCTAAAAGAGCTTTGATCTTTTCTGGATTTGCCTCAATACCTCGTTGGTTGACGATGTATCCGAGGAACATTCCTTCTCGTACTCCAAAGGTACATTTCGTCGGGTTAAGCTTCATCTGGTATTTATCCAGTTGATCAAAAGTTTGACTCAAGTCAACCAAATGATCTGCAGCTCTCTTGCTTTTGGTGAGCATGTCGTCGACATAGACCTCCATATTGCGGCTGATTTGTTCGGTGAATACCTTGTTCATCAACCGCTGATATGTTGCACCTGCATTTTTTAAACCAAAAGGCATAACATTATAACAATAAGTTCCCCTTGGGGTAATAAAAGAAGTACTTTCCCTGTCTTCAGGTTTCATTTTGATTTGGTTGTAGCCAGAATAAGCATCCATGAAGCTGAGTAGCTCGTGTCCCGAAGTAGCATCCACTAGTTGATCAATTCTGGGCAATGGAAAATGATCTTTTGGACATGCTTTGTTGAGATCAGTAAAATCAACACACATTCTCCACTTGTTGTTCTTCTTCTTTACGATCACCACATTCGCCAACCAATCTGGATATTTCACGTCTTCAATGAATTGGGCTTTCTGGAGTTTCTCGACCTCCTCTTGTATGGCCTGGTTCTTCTCGGGACTAAACACTCTTCTTCTTTTCTTCACAGGTTTGATCTCCTTATTCACATTGAGTTCATGACATAAGAAGTTTGGATCTATTCCTGGCATGTCTTCATGACTCCAAGCAAAAGTATTCTTCCTGTTTCTCAAGAAAGTTATCAACTCCTGTTTTATTGAAAAATCCAACGACGACCCTATCTGAGTTATTCGTTCAGGATGCTCGTCGTCCAGGATAACAATTTCTGTAGATTCCACAACCTGTCCTTTTACGAGTTGAGATTCATCCCTAGGGTCAAGAGTTTCAATTTCTGTGCTTTCCTCCACTTGGTAAGTAGTAGTCTTTTTCTGTAACTCTTCAAGTTCCTCTTGCTCGGCCGACGAATAATAGCATTCCCGAGCTACTTTTTGATCACCTTTCATAATTCCTACTCCAAAATTCGTTGGGAATTTCAAACATTGATGAACTGTAGATGGAACTGCTTCGAACTTCGTCAATCCAACTCTTCCCATGATGATGTTGTAGGCGGACTGCACATTCTTATCCATCACAAAGAAGCGTATTCTTTCTGTTCGATAAGCAGGCCAAGTTCCAATGAGTATATCCAACTTGATCGTCCCAAGTGGAAAAACTTTCTCGCCAGCAAAACCCAGAAGGGGTCTGTGATAAGGTTCCAGTTGAGATAATTTCAAATTTAAGCTATCAAAGCATGAATAATACATGATGTCTGCTGAACTACCATTGTCTACTAACACCCTTGAAATGACCACATCCTTCATCCTCATTTTGATCACCAGCGGATCATCATGAGGGTAGAGAACACCTGCCAGGTCGTTTTTTGAAAAACCAATCACTAGCTTCTCTTTGTTTACTTTCCTCGGACGATCATCCTCGGCCAGGTTTATTCGCTGAATGTATGAACAAGCTTGAGCCTCTCCGAGATAAGCTTTTCTTTCTGCAGTAAGGTCTCCTCCTCCTGCATCTCCTCCTGTAATAACATTACAATCAAATGACCCAAAACGTATGGAAAATACCTCTCGTTCAGGTTTCCTTGGCTTCTTGGGAAGATCGGGGTCATCATCTGGATCCTCTTCATGGTCCCTCCTCTTTTTCTCCTCTGCACGACGAGGAGATCTAGATCTCTCTCTAGTTCTATCATCATTCTTCCTCTCACTCCTGCGATCTACGTACTTTGATAATTTTCCTCTTCGGATGAGTGTTTCAATCTCGTTCTGAAGGGCTATACAATTTTTGGTCATATGGCCATGATCTTTATGAAATTCGCAATATTTGGTCTTATTCCTCAGGTCGGGATCTGTCTTCAGTTTCTCTGGCCATTTGATTTCCTCGTTATTCCTGATTTCTTCCAAAACATGATTAATACCCACTTTCAATGGAGTATAATTATCATACTTCTTTAGGGCTTCCAACTTCATCCTGTTATTCTTGGAATATTTGTCACCACCATTACTTTTCTGATCTTTCTTCTTAGAATTGTCGACCTCCACTTTAACTTCTTTATCCATATTCTTCTTCGCAGCCATAGCCTCCTCGGCATTCATGATTTTGGCCGCCTTTGCCATCAACTCCGACATATTTTTAGGTGGATCTTTAGCCAAAGTGTAATACAGCTTGTTAGGCAGCAAACCACTCATCAAAGCAGTGATTGCTGTCTTTTCTTCATAATCTATGACTTCCAACTTTTCGTTATTGAAACGAGTTATGTAATCTCTAGTACTTTCACCTGATTTTTGTCTAACACTTAGCAAGTGTGCTACTCGCTTTACCGGCTTTGCTCCAAAACAAAAATTGCCAATAAACAACTCGGCTAACTGAACAAAAGTTGAAATCTTACCCCGAGGAAGATTATTGTACCATATCTGTGCAGATCCAGTAAGAGTTCCCGAGAATGCTCTACACCTCATCTCGTCGGGGACAGCGTAGATATCTGCAGCAGATTGGTATTGTTCTATATGAAGTACGGGATCTGTCTTTCCATCGTACTTGGGAGTCACTACGGGTGCTTTGAATTTCGACGGCGTAGGGAAATCCACAATGGCTTGCACAAAAGGTGTTCCTTGAACAAAAGTTCTCTGTAAGGGATTTCTTGCCTTAGCCATTTCTCCCAGTCTATCCTCCAATCGTTGAATGGAACCTTTCCATGCTTCATTCCCTTCCTCGGGCCGTTTAGTCCGAGCAACTGATTGCTCTGACGTAGCTTCCTGAGATTTATCTCGACGAGTGGTTGGTCGCGATTGCGCAGATCCTTCTCTTAAACCTGGTGGTGGTCGAAAACTTCTTGATGGAGCCCTAGGTGGACTCATGTTCCTCCTTGGTCCTAACCGACTGAAATGAGATACTCTACTTAACCTCTCCAAAGCGCTAGTTCTCTCAGGAGAGAGAGTGATACGTTGATCTGTATCCGAAGCCCGTATTGATGAAGTTCGCCCAGGTTGATAAGAAAAATCATTAGACTCCTCATTGCGATATGACCCAGTGCGTCTAGATTGCGATTGCCTATGATCACTTCTTTGCCCTGAATAGGTAGGTGCACCGCCCTGAAGAGTTTGAATGAGTTGCCTCATGGATTCTTGCATGGCGGTTTGTCCTTGAGCCATATTCGTCATAATCCCAGCCAGATCTGGGGATGCAGATGGATTTGGAAGATTTCCAGTATTTCCAACATTTCGATTACTGGATTCTGGATTATCAGCCATTGGTGATAAATGATTTTTATGAAAAACGATAATAACAGTCGTTTCCCACAGACGGCGCCAATCTGTTGATGTAAAAAACTAGATTGTTCTAATTATTCAATCACAGATAAATAAATAAGACAAAGATTTTTAAAGTGGTTCGGCTAGGAATAAAGCCTACGTCCACTGTTATGTTATTGCTGAGTGTTTTTGGAATTCTTGATTACAAATTCTCTCAAGAAATTCCGGTCCCCTTGAATTGAGGATGATACAAGGTATTTATAGCCTCTAGGCTGTACATGAAAGGTCCAATACATTAAATGATATACATATGAAAGGGTAATACTTTTAATGCAGCGTGTGCGTCAAGAATACAATGGATATTTGAACAGTTGTCCGTCTGGTAATTAATGATACGGCCGAGATGCAGTTCGGACCGCCTTAGTTGCTTGTTGATCAAGAGTTCCTCGGAGTACTTAGAGTATCTCGGGATGATAGAGTTCCTCGGTGTGATAGAGTTTCTCGGAAAGAAACACGGTTGGTCGGGAAATGATCTTCCTCGCTGTTGTTGTGCCATGTAGATTGACACGTGTCTTCATCTTCTTCGTCCACATCAGCACATTAATTTTGGTATCAACACCTGGTATAATATATATTTTACAAAATCCATGGTATTATATATGTTTGTCAAAATCCTTGGTATAATCTACATTTGGCAAAAATCCCTGGTATAATCTATGTTTGGAAAATCCCCATGATAATCGGGTGTATGGAAAAATCTATATGATGAAAGGAAAAACCTATAATCTATGTGGCAAACTCTCTATATTATCGATGAAAGGCAAAACCTATAATCTATGTGGCAAAATCTTTATGGAAGGCAAACTTACAATCTCTTTGTCAAATTTCTAGGAAGGGCATAACCTATAATATATGTGGAAAAATATCTATGAAAGGAATAACCTACAATCTATTTTGGCATAATCTCAATGTGATTAGTGAACCTCATAACCTATATAATATATGTGGTAAAATCTCTGAGAAAGGCACAAACTACAATTTATTTTGGCATAACCTCTTTGTGATTGGTAAAAGGCAACAAGTTAATCTTTTCGGCAAAATATATGAGAAAGGAATAACATACAATATCTTTTGGCATAACCTCTTTGTGATTGGTGAAAGGTATAACCTATAATCTCTCTGGAAAAATCTATGAGAAATGAATAACTTATAATCTCTTTTGGCATAACCTCTTTGTGATTTGTGAAAGGAAAAGCCTACAATCTCTGTGGCAAAATCTCTGAGAAAGTCATGACCTACAATATTTTTTGGCATGACCTCTTTCTGATTGGTGAAAGGCATAACTTATAATCTCTCTAGAAAACTCTTTGAGAAAGGAAAAGACTACCATCTCTTTTTCCATAACCTCTTTGTTATTGGGGAAAGGCACAACCTTCAATTTATCTGGGAAAAATCTTTGAGA